>JABUQX010134996.1:0-17500 GCA_015478945.1 Trachelipus rathkii | reverse complement strand
CAGGTTCCCAGCCTGCCACAACCCGTCCCTCCTACATCCAGGTGTTTCGGCTTTAAAATCCTGCTATCTACCCTGAAAGTCTCCTGCCTAACCTCAGCGATTCGTCACCTGGTTACGTCTTCGACACCCACGTGCCCAAACGGTTGGAGCAATCCCGAAAAGGTGCCCCTCATCATAGTCGTTCTCATTTGCTGCTCCCCCTCCGGTTTTACCAGCTGACACATCATCCTGATATGTTACTTATTGCGATCCACTACCTCCAAAGCTCTTACTGAGCAAAGAATCATCATTCCCAGCGATGCACTTGAAAAAGCTTTAGGAGTTGAAGAATACCGAGTCACGTTAATGAGAAATGGTTTCCTTCTCGTTCAAGCTACTATCCGGAATCAAAGTTCTATCTTGTAATCTTTAACATCTCTCGGAAACATCCCTCTTATTCCACTCCTGATGAAATAAGAAACATATTCAAAGGCACTATTTATTCTTTAGAACAGAAAAATGAAGATATTACTGTCATGCTAAGAAATCTGCATCAGAAAAGATTTCCCCCTCGTCGGGACTTGCCTGATACCCCATATCCTCGTTTACTGCCGACTTCTAGTACCCCTTGTCCACCTTCAAAGGTGAAAATAGGGTTTACTAGCTACAATGCTCAAACGTTTATTCCCAGACCCAGATGTTGCTTTAAATGTCAGCTGTTTGGTCATCCTCGAAAATACTCCAGGGACCGCATGACATATGCTCAGTCTGCGAAGAATTATTTCACATTTCCTATGAAAACACCCCACAGTGCCTCTTCCTTAAAATGCCCTTCTTGTCCGTTTAAACAGATTTTGGAGTTATGCAACATACAAAAATTGAGCAAGAGAGATGCCATACACCAGCTGAAAGACAAATATTCCGCATGTTAATTCACCGACCCAACTTCACTTCAGTAGAACTCTTCCCCAAAATTCTAGCAAAACTCAAGCAGTTACTATAACCTGCCCGCCTGCATTATCTACACTACCGACTTCTCAAATAGTCCAAAAGCACTCCATCCAATCTCTCGCTCAAAATGCCATCAACCACCCTACTCTGAGTATTAGTTTTCAACTAACTAGCAATGAAACTAAGTTGGTTGATCCAACACAAAGCTTGGAGCATTTCCTGCCAAGAAACTATGTCCCATACCCTTCCCTATGAACTTGCCAAACTCACCTAAGAGGCCTGTGCCTATGTTCCCTAATCCGTCTCCCACCATTATTCAAATTCCTGAGGAAGATGTTCCTTAACACAAACAAAAGATTAACCACCAAGCTAAAGATTATTCGCTAAAATAAGAAACATCCAAATTTTTAAAGCAAAACACACTGGTACCATACCCGTTTAAAAAATAATAATTATAATAAAAATAATTTGTCCTTCCTTCAGTTCCGACTCTACTAAAACCTTTGCAGTTCTGCAGACATGATATAGGTTATAAAAATGTTCAGTGTGCAGGGTAAATATAATAGCGAAATGAGGAACAAAAATGAAGGACACTAGTACAGAAAAAAAGAAGCTAAAAATGAGAGCTGGAAATAGAGACAAAGTGAAGACTGTTCAGATACTGAAATAAAAAAAATTGAAAGATTCAAAGTTGATAAAGGTGTAACTATTTACCAAATTCGTAAAACATCCCCCCCCACCAAAAAAAAAAAGGATAATTTGCCGAGGACTTTTTCCACCGATGATATAATCTAGATAATAGTGCTATTATAGTTTAATTTTCTTCTTTCTATTACGTTTATTTTTCCATGATGTGCGTCAATAAACTGTAAATATAAAGTAACAAAATAAATTGATAATTAAATTAGCATTGTCGAGCTGTGCAGAGGGCTTCATCTCAAAAATAGGGCTAACTAATTTTCCATTTCTTTCATGTGAAGTAATGTTACTACTGATATCACTCAAAATTTAGAAAAGATAATGACGAAAGGACAAAAACACTTTCCTCTAAACATCAAATTATATATTTTACAAAAATAGTAAAGCTTTGCTTGAACAAGACACATCTTTTGGTTAGGGAATAAACTGAATAAACTAAGTAAATAGTATACATTGTTATTTCATCCCTTTAACGTACAAAAAAATGGCACTATAAAATTAGGAACTAAACTATAATAAACTAGAAAATATATCACAAAAAAATAGTTTACATATATGAAGAGTGAAGAGGCTATAAAATTTTGAATATTTCACATGCATAATTTTATGAGTTCTGAAATACAATTGGGTAATATAATTGCAATTAAAATATTAAAATGTTAAATATTTTAAAAGAAAATACTTTTACCAAAAGTAAAAGAAGAAAACTATCTGTAATACACATTACTACATTTTAAAGTGACTATTTTCAAAATGATCAATAAGCTCTTCATCTGATACGTAAAACTTATCACATGCCCAACAAGGAAATAATTCTACATTTACATGTTTTTCTTTAATGTGATGCAGCAAATCATCTTTGCTTGAAGCCACGATTTCACATTCACTGCATTTAAAAGTTCTTAAAGGATAATGAATCATCTGAAGATGCCAAAATAGTTTCTCCTTGTCAGTAAACTTTTCTGAACAATGAGAACAGCTGCTCATGATATTTTTATTTAAACTATGACAAGTTTGATAATGATTCTCAAATTTCAACTCCCCAATAAAAGCCTTATCGCAATCACTGCAAGTAAATATTGTATCATTGCGTATAGAAGAAGAAGTAGGTTTATTTTCTTTGGCTTTACTAACTTTCTTAGTAGATATACTCTTGCAGGTAGCTTTCTTATCCTCATTTAACAAAGAATTGGATCTTAACTGATGTCTTTCACATAAATGATGGGAAAAGCTCTTTTTACCTTTATAAACAACTGTACAATTACTAAAAGCGGCAACATATCTTCTGGATGCGGCATTGGGTGTTGTGCAACATGCAATTGAGAATTTACAGTCAGCAAAATTTTGACTGATTGGCATGATTCTGCCTTAATAACTTTATGTGACTTCTTACTAGGAAAGAGCTTCCGGACATGGCTGGTTATATTCCATTTTTCAGAATTTAGAAACGAATACCAATTCCAGCAAAATGCTTAAGATTAGGGAAAATAATACAAAAGTAATAATTACATTCTAAAAAAAAATAGATATTATATATATATATTATATATATATATATATTATATATATATATAATATATATATTATATATATTATATTATTATATATATATAGTATATATATATATATTATATATATACCGTATATATATAATATACCTATATAATATTAATATATATATATATATTATATATTATAATATATATATATATATATATATATATATATTATAATATATATATATATTATTATATATATATATATTATATTATTATATATATATAAATATATATATATCATATATACTATTTAAATATATATTATAGATAATATATATATATATTATATATAGTATATATTATATATATATATATATAATAGATATATATATTATATATTATATATATATAATATATATATATATATATATGATATATATATATATATATATATATATACACTATATCTTTAATATGATATATTTAATATATATATATATATAATAATATATATATAGATTATATTATATATTAATATATGGATATATATATATATATATATATATATATATACTATATATATATTTCTTTCTTTATCTAACCTCTTTCCCACTTGGGGTAAGATGCGTGTCATGCATCGGAAAAGAATACCAGTTAGAAGAAGATGACAAAAGTCGAAATGAAGCCCAGGCCTTTAACGCCCCCCTGCTGTAACCAATTAATTAGTGAAGACTCAGTCACAGACATGAAAACCACGAGAGTTTCATGGGCCGCGACGACCTTCCAGGTAAATCGTCAATATTAAGGGTTCATCCCTTGTGCCAGGTTAGCCACAACCATGCCCCCATACAAAACCCCGCCATATCACTCCTATTATGCACCTTTATTCTCGCCTCTGCCAAACTCACATTGCTCTCCTTCAAGACATTGTCCAAGACTCGCCACTTGCTTCTTCGTTCGTCTTCCCAGCAGTCGATGCCCAACACACCGCCACTAACATCCGCGTAACAATCGACTACATTCATCCTTTCCACATGACCCAAACCATCTCAACATACTTGCATTTATTCTCTCAGTTTTACCCCTTTCTTCACAACACACAATTTTCTTTAATACGTTCATTCCTCATTTTATCAATTCTTATCACACCTAGCATGCCTAAGATTGTCCATCTGAAACATTGAACTTTAGATCTATACGGTACTTCTTATTCCAGACCATAGTCTCACTACTAAGGTTGGGGAAAAAAATGTTTTTTCAATCTGTTTTTTTCAAGAAAAAAACATTTTTTTCATGTTTTCATTTTTGTTGTTGTTTTTTTTATTAAATGTATTTTTAAAAATATAAAGAGGCTAATATGATATTTCACTTGAGTATTTTCATTTTTCAAATATAAGGATACTTGAAATTAAACAAATATTCCACTATGATTTATAAATAGCAGAACTACCTTTCTCTTATATTTTTATCAATTGTTTTCGTTACAATTTACAGGTAGTTGTAGCCTGGCAGTTTGTAGGCTGTCTACTTACTAATTAACATGTATTACATTGTATATTATATATCATATTTATATCACTTTAAAATATAATGTATATTATATTTTATAGAATAAGTCATCATGGCAAAACTCAAAAGTGACTTAAGGGATGCAATGAAAATAATAAAATATTGAAATATGAATTATACCAAGATTGTAAAAGAAGGAGGATGAGTGAAAGACTAAATTAAATATTTGGCTTTGGAATATCTAACTTTTGATTCACTAATCACTAGTCCCCACTCCTCAGACCCCAGTTACTATTGAGTACTGACTACTGTGCTGTGGCTACTGTCAAGCTCATTATCACTGGGCTCATCAGCGTAATCAGCCACATTTAATGATTTTGATATGACTGATAAGTCTAATCTCAGTCGATGAGTAATCGTGGTGAAGAATGACAGTGGGAAGAGAGGGCGTAACGACTCTTTAAGCCTTGTGCCTGCCTTAGCATAAATCATCTCTCTCAGTTGGCAAATTTTCAGAATTTCCTAGTTCTAGATTATGAGCAAATACTATACTATTTTTGCAACGTCTACACAACAAATTATATTTCATGCGAGGGCCCTTGCAAAAACATAAAATTTCTTATAAGAGTACGTCACGAAACATTGCACGTGGCATTTTAAATTCTGATTAAATAATTAATTAAAAGGCTCATGAAAAATGAATAACCGTATTCAAACATTAACAAAGAGGCAACAAAATGATTTATAAATATTGGGTGAATATAGACTTGGGTATTTGGGTAGCCATAAAATTTTGAACACAAACAGGGGCTTCCACCTTAGGAAATTGGAACCAAAAATGTCCAAATTAAGGCAGATTTGTAAAATTTATATATAATTGTCAAACAGGTTAGAATTCCACAAACTTAAATTTTTAAAAAAATGAAAAAAAACATTTTTACTTTTTTTCAGGTTGTGTTTTTTTTCATGAAAAAAATAAAAACGAGCTTGTTTTTTTTCCATTTCCCAACCCTAACCATGCTAGAAGGCATTAGAAAAGGGGGCGGGTACTAACCATGGTAGGTGGCCACAATGCAGTCTAAAACCATGTGCAAGCAACTCCCTATACTTAAAACATAGGGTAGACACCGAATGTATATTCTATGATTAGGCATATTCCATGCTAGAAGGCTAGAAAATGTACATGCAGGAGGAGTGTTGGACATCACTCTAGCACATACGAAATGTATTGATACATATATAAATATTATATATATATATACTATATATATATATATATATATATATATATATATATATATATGATATATATATATATATATATATATATATATATATATATATATATAAACAATAATGTTAAAATATACTTTTTTTTTTTTTTTTTTTTAGGGGGGGGGGGGTTAGACCCCACAACTGACAGAAGGAAAAAAAAACCATACAGCATGTTGATAGGAGTTATAGGGCATATACATGCACATTTACAATTAATTGGAATCTCGTGTTATTTCTGCTACAAGTGTTTGGCTGTAAGGGGTGTTAACTTAATGAACAAGGGTGGGGGGGGGGGGGCTGCATAAAATTTCATGTGGGAATGAGACAATACCAAAAGAGATGAACAATATAAACCTTCAAGATATTTCTTTGCAGTGAATGCTTGAAAAGTCTCAAAAAGTCGGATCAGAAATGCTGAAAATTTGTGAAATTTTTCAAAAAGGGGAAAAAAATTTCCCAAAATTCAAAAAATCGACTTCAAACCATTAATAACAATTTTTTTCACTTCATAACTAGATGCGATTAATAGGTGCACCAAATTTTTTCACTCTAGACTTCATATTTACCGAGATACAGCAATGGGTTGTTTTTGTGATAACAAAATCGAGGTTGTTTTTTTTTAGTAACGGCACTATTATATATTATATATATATATATATATATATAAATATATATATATATATATAATATATATATATATATATATATATATATATAGATATTATATATAATTATATTATATATTATATATATATATATATATATATATTATATATATACCCCTACTTCTATATACCGTATTATATATATATATATTAATATATATATATATACTATTTTATATATATTATATATATTATATATTATATATATATATTACTATAATTATTATAATATATATATATAGATTATATTTATATATATATATATATATATTATATATTTATATATATATATAATATATAATATATTATATATATGATAATATTTAATATAATAGATATAATATATATATATATATATATATTTATATATATATATATATATATATATATACAGTGATATATTTATTTATATATATTAGATAATATATTATATATATATATATATATATTATATATATATATATATATATTTATATATATATATATATATCATATCAACTGATCTGCCAAGGTCTATGTACACACTGACAATGAAAAACACCACCTGAAACAAAAAACAAACAAACATACTACAAATCAATATAAATGGGATCCACAACAAAAGCAAAGAAATAGAAATTTGTCCTAAACCACAATATACACACATAGCAAAGATCCAAGAAGCTCATATGCCTGAAAATCTTCCAGACCTAAAATTTTATGGATATTACAGTATTTCACTCACCCTCAAATCCTGTCTAGAAATGGACGATCCAGCTGCACAGTGGTCAAGCTCTAGCACAACATGTCCTACATCACAGAATACACCTAATATTGGTGTCTACCTCTAAGTTATAAGGTATGGGGAGTTGTGTGGACGAAAAAATAATATATTTTTTTCCTAACGTAATAGTGGCGAAAGTATTGCCTTTGATATGTATGCTTGCCTTTAAAATTTGGGAGGATGTACGACAATTATTACCGGTGCCCCAAGAGGTTTGGATTGTAATGGTTTTTTAAAAATATGTAACAATTTATCTTAATACCGTGACAGGGATATTATGAGTTGCCATGGGGTACTAATATTTAATTAATAGTACGTAAAATTGTACGTATGCAACATGTAACCACAAAAGATTTGGTCAACTTTAGACTAACTTGTTACTGTCGTACAACAATTTCCATTTATAATTCTTTAATATTTTCATAAGCACGAAACCTTTTACACTCCGTCCACCACTGTTTCGCGTCCTTTGATACCATGCATAACTAATTGCTACTTGTTTCATGTGAGTCTCGAAGCTTTAGTATCGGTAGCATTTGTTTTATTGTTTAATTATTTTATTTGATTTATGTTAATCTTATAATACCATCGTTTGAATCTTTACGGCCTAAAATATGACGTTTGCGCCGCAATCAACTTCAGTTTTAAAGACTAGAAAACTGTGAGTGATATTGTTTTGGCCAAAGACGGCTAAAGACAGTGTTTTACCTACTTATGAAGATTATTATGAAGTTTTTCTTGGTAAACATACCTTAAATTAAAACACTCGGGTGAAATAGGTGATCAGTCTTTAAAGTGACGAGATTATGGAATAGAGCTTTTATTCCATTACTAGTATCGCAAATCGGGAAATATGAAATTATTAGAGACTTATTGATGGAATACAGATCTTTAAAACATGAAAAAGGGGCAAAAAATGCTAAAAATGCAAATTAAAATTAAATTTATTCCAGGAAATGCCAATAAAAAGTGATCTGAGTTGCAGCCTGCAAATGCAAAGATTTTTCTACATGCAATTGTGAAAAATTCCGAAAAGTGCCTATTGAAAATTGTAGGTGATGTGAACATCAACATCACTGCAATTTTCATAGGCACTTGTAGATACTTCTCCAGCTCCATCTTTATTTCCCAAACTAGCATCCACTTAATTATTGTGAATCCAGTTTCCTTTTTACCTAATATATCTTGACATTTCCTTCTCCTTTCTTTTGCCTGGTGCACAATCAACGGAACTCATGATCCTTTTTCTCTCAGTTCGTTGGTTCAATAGAAAACATTGCTCTTCTTTAGGCACTTTTCGGAATTTTCACAATTGCGGTAGAAAAATCTTTGCATTTGCAGGCTGCAATATCATATCATTTTTTTTTTTGGGCATTTTCTTGGAATAAATATATTTTAATTTGTACTTGTCATTTTTCGCCTTACATGGTGTTAAAATATTCTGTACTTCTCATAAATAGTCTCTAAATATATTTCATAATCTATATGGATTACTATAGAATAAAAGCTCTTTCCATAACTCGGTCAGCTTTAAAGAAATGCTCTCTCTCACCTATTTCACCCAGTTTTTTAATTTCAGAGGCATGTCTTAACAAGAGAAAAACTTCATTATGTCTTCACAAGTAGGTAAAAACACTGTCTTTAGCCGTCTTCGGGCACCAAAAACAATACAACTCCTGTTTCATAGTCTTAAAACTGATGAGTTGACGGCGCAAAGCGTCTATTTTAGGCCGTAAAGAGTTCAAACGATGGTATTATAGATTAACATAAATCAGAATTAAACAATAACACGTACTACCGATACTAACGCTCGACTCCCAATGATGACAAATGAGAAATGAAACAGGCGGAATTAGTTATGCATGCGTATCAAAAAGAACAGTAGTGTGGGAGTTAAAAGTGTTTCGTGCATATGAAAATATTAAAGAATTATAAATGGAATTGTTGTAGCGACGAACAGTTTATCTAGGTGACCAAATGTCTGGTTTACAGTAATGCATTTTAAAACGTACCATTGCGCACTAATACATTAAATATTAGTTACCCGCAGTGGTAACTATAATTCCTGTCATGGTATTAGAAAATTGCTACATATTTTTAAAAAACCCATTACAAATCAAACTCTTGGGGCACCTCGGTAATAATTGATCGTACATCTCCCAATTTTAGGGTAAAGCATACATATCAAAACGGCAACTTTTCCGCACTATTACTTTTGGAAAGAAAATATATCACTTTTTTCGTTCCCCCCTAATGGGGAGTTGATTGGTGTATATTAGAAGGTGCTAGGATGGTTCATTCTATGAGTTAATACCCCGCCCCCCTTTTCTAGCACTTCTAGCATGACATATGCTACATCATAGAATACACCTAATATTAGTGTCTACCCCTATTTTATAAGGTACTGGGATTCAATTGGTTATATTAGAAGTTGCTAGGATGCTTCCTTGTATGAGTTAGTAATAGGCATTACCCCTACCCCCCTTTTTCTAGTGTAAGTATTCAACTTTTTTATTTTTTGAGCTAGAGAGTTGAACTTGGTGTCTACCCCTATGTTTAGAGGTATGCCAACCCTCATACATAACTCATTTCCCTATATAAACCACCTCACACTCCACAACATTTCTGAATGACAACATTACAAAACAACAATCTTTCTTAATAATGATAAACAAAAAACCATTATCTAATCTTTCCTCAGTAAACATTGAAGCAAAATAAGCATTGAAAAAGTTAACCAACTCCTTATCTGAACTCAAAATTTTCAACAATTTGACTTGGACCAATTGTCCTATTCTTATTCTTAAATTTATAAAAGCTATAAAACTTCTTCAGGTCCTTCAGGTTAAGTTCATTTCTATTTTTCCTATAATTTTTTAAATCATCATCCCTATTACTACCCAGAATATTTTAAAACATCTATGCTTTCATTGATTTTCTCTCTATCTCTCTATTCCACCAAACAAGTTTTCTCTTCGCCGCCCTAAATGGTTTATCTTTAAAACATACTGACTGAATATTCATTAAAATTTGCTTAAAATGTTCTCACATGATAAAACAGTTTTGGTCCTTAAATTCTTTATCCAGTCAGTTATACTAAGCATGTCTCGAAATTTGGTAAAATCACCATTTCGGGAAATAGATCTTTTCCTTTATAATTGCAATTTGGGTTCAGATATCAAATTTATATAAAATCTATTATTATGTCACTAGTCCTAAATCTTTCAACCATACTTTCAATCATTAGTTATATTAAGATCTAACAGTTGCATCGTGTCGTGTAGGTTCATGACCATCTGGCTCAAAAAGTTATCTAGTATACAATTATAAATACAGAATACTATGGTCCATATTAGACAAGAATCCCATTGAATGCCAGAAAATTAAAATCACCCATTATACTATACCTTTTTCTTTACTGTGATCTGTCTCAATTTTTACAATTTCTGTCTAATTCTTGACTCTGGCCTTAGGGAGGTCTATTAAAAGGCCCCTTTCTATAGTGATTTATGTACATGAAGGATTCTACCACACAGATCAACATCAGTGATAAGTTTAAAGTCAGTCATTAATACAGACTGAATATTGTTTAACATAAAAGCGCCACACCACCACTCTTCTTTCCTCTACACTGGTATAAATAAAGCGAATATCCATCTATTTTATTCCTGAAAGGAGTCTCTATATTTAACCTAATTCTTCATTTAACCAATTTCAGTTATGCAAATAATGTCTAGATTCTCATTTATGGTATAACTAATCAACTCATCTTTTTTATTTCTATCTATGAGCATTAGTGTAAAAGCATTTGATATTTAAATGCCAAAATTGCTGTTATTTATGCTATAATGCATTATATTGACCTGTAACACACTAGTTTTTATACTCACCACTATTAGCATTAATCATTCTATATTTGTAGTCCAGATTTAGCCCATAACCCCCAACTTTACCTAGTTTTTTGATTTGCATGAGCATGTTTTAGATTTGTGTATAAAGTGATTGACAAGCCCTAGGGTGTTTGTGGATTTGCATGAGCATTTGTGGATGATTGCTCTGTTGTTTGACTGGGACAAATACTTGATAGCCATGTGGCCTTCTTACTGTCTTTTTATTTCTAATGTTCTAATAAACAAGTCTCCAAACTGGTACTGAAAAGCGCACACCTTTACTACAAGTGAAATCTGTCTACTGCAAAAAGATCTTTATCCAGAAATTCTCTCCACAAATCGAAAAACCTAATATTTTCTGGAAAAACAATTTCCTAACCCTTTCATATACCTGAAGCCCTACTCCCCCATTCCTACCTGAACCTAACCTAGGTAAAATCCAAAATCATGCACCTTCTCCACTATAGCTTTCATTTCTGAATCAACCTTCCCATAATCTGCTATTAATTCTTCTGACCTTTTATGTCCAATATCATTTGTACCCAACATGCACAATCACTTCAATCAACATTTGTAAATCATCTCTCATTATCCTATCCACCAATATCACTCACTCTGGCACCTGGATAACATACTCTCACAGTCTCAATCATTTCCTTTTATCCTTATTTTGAAAGTCCTATCAGGTATCGTATCATAGAGTCTCCATTTAAGCAATGCATCAGTCTTCCCTTAAGAGAAAACTCAATATTACCATTGGGCCTCTCTGATCCTTCCCCATCTGGAAGACAGTTGAACCTGTTATTGCACACAGGCTAGACTGATTTTTATAAGAAGGTAGTGGAAGATTTGGAAATTATAGGCAGTTACTTAACATTTCTGGTTGTAAAAGTCCTGGAAAAGTTACTGAAAGGTTATATAGAGAAAATAAGATAACAAGGTATTGTACGACTCGCAGCACGGCTTTTAGAAAGGGTTAGTCAGATGTCAGACAAACTTTTTTAGATTATGGAATACAATATCTGTGCATTGACTGAGAGATCCAGTGATATTATATATTTAGCACTTTAGCAAAGCTTTGAAAAGGTTCCCAATAGGCTGATTAAAAGATTATTGCAAGGTGATTTAGGTGGAGTGTACATGGTTGGATTAAAGGTGGTTGTGGAATAGAAACAGTGTGTACAACTAAATACCAATGTCATCATGGGAAACAGTGAAGAGTGGTGTCCCACATGGGTTCAGTCTGGGCCCACTGCTTGTTGCCTCATAGCTATATAAAAATAATTTAGACAGGGACTTGACTTAATTGCAAGTTTAAGGGTTTGCAGATATACCAAAGTGTCTCCTCAGTTAGGATAGTGAAGGATGTATAAATGTTTTAAAGATGATCTTGATAAACTTCTTGGTGGGCAATAAGTGGTAAATGAATTTTAAAGTAAAAAGTGTAAGGTTCTTACTAGGTTATCAAATAAAAAGTTTTAACACCATTGACATGGTCATGGGCTGAATCTGATGGACCAGGAAAAATCTTATTGTGATTTAACTAGTAAAAAGTGAAGTTCTTCACTAGGGTTACTCAATAAAGTTTTTAATACATGGAATGGGATTGGCTATTGTTGGCCAAGGAAAAATTGGTGTGATATATAAGCGAGTTCATTTAAATAGCTAATCAGTTTAAAGCAGGAAATAAAGTTAATAATAAATGCTGGCATAAAAATCGCAATGTTACAAGACAAGGAATTTTAAGTAAGCTGTATGAAAGAAAGGTTTGGCCAGTATTAAGTATTGTGCAAAAGTTTGGGCCCCTGTATTTAAAGAAAGACTTAGATCTAGAAGTGGGGCAGCAAAGAGCACACAAAGGATATTCTGGGTTTGTATTTAAATTTACTACACAGCAAACATATAATTATTTTCTATAGAAAGGAAATTTCTTAGGGCAAATAACAATCTACAAAATGTTTACATCTATTGACACTCTATTGATAATACGGAGACAATAAATTCTTCATAGTAAGCATGTGGAGACCAAGACTAACCAAAAATTAGAAGAAAATATGCTATCCTTTAAGAAAGCATTCATTCAGGAATAGGGTTACTAAATTGGAATGGGTTTACATAAAAGTTTTGAATAAACTCAATGTGTAACATTTAAGAAAGATTGACAGGTATATTGGATGGTTGGGTATTCATATAATATATAGTACCAGTGAGTACCAGTGAGTGAGTTGCTGTGTTAATTGTGCTCTCCAATTATTTTAATATAATTTGTGTAATTCTGAAATGAATTTAGTAAACAAAATTAGGTGTTGTGTTCTAATTACACTACTGCCGTGTATATAACTACAGTCATTAACAATTGTTATAGTAATTTTGTGATATATTTAAATTTGATAGCCTAACCCTAGGCTAACATAGTTAAGAGATTTTACTGTTTTTTGTGTCTGGGTTTATTTGGATCTTAAATAACTCTGTATTTAAATACAGTATTTATTAATTGTTACTTTAATTTAGTGATTATTTAATTTAACTTAAATTAGGTTTTCCAGTCACAGACTACAGTAAGCCTACTTCATAACTTTTTCCAGTCATTTCTGGCTTAGGCAAATAAAGAAATTGTAATTTTTAACCTATTTTTAAAGAGAGGAGGTTTTTCTTTTTTAGCTTAAGAAAATTCACAATGTATTCGCAATAAATAGTAAGTTAGTAAAGCTATAATAATTTTAAAGTTACATCTCTGTGTGATATTTGTGGGACTGTAAGAGGTGAATATGTGAATAGATGCCCTGCTTGTGATTTGAATGCAGAGAATGTTGTTGTTTTAAGAAGCAGATTGGCAAGACTGATTGAAAATGGTAAGGATTGAAGAAAGAAGTGATTTGAGTAGAAAGGAGGAGTTAGGAAAAAATTAGTAGAGTTGTGGCAGGAGGAGTGGGGTTATAGGGGTGATGTGTGTGTGTCCTAGCAGGAAGATGAGAGGGAAAGAGCTAAAGTAATAATAGGTGTGCAGATGAATATAGAGTTGTAGAAACTAGAAATAAGGATTAAGATGAGGATCTCGAAAGTCAGTCAGCCTGTGATCTGCAGTAACAGTTCGACTGCTTCCAGATGGGGAAGGATCAGAAAGGGCCAATAATAATGTTGAGTTTTCTAAAGGGAAGACCGATGCATTGCTAATTGGAGACTCTATGATATGATACCTAGATAGGACTTTTCAAAATAAGGATAAAAGGAAACGATTGAGGGTGTTATCCAGGTGCCAAAGTGAGTGATATCGTGAATAGGATAGATAGAGAGATTGAGGTTACAGATGTTGATTCAAATGTGATTATGCATGTGGGTACAAATGTTATAGGACATAGAAAGTCAGAAGAATTAATAGCAGATTATAGGAGGTTGATTCAGATGATGGAAGCTAGTGGAAGAAGGTGCATGATTTCTGGGATTTTACCTAAGGTTAGGTGCAGTCAGGAATGGGGGAGTTGGGCTTTAAGTGTAAATGAAAGAGTTGGGAAATTATGTTTTGCAGAAAATATTAGGTTTTTGGATTTGTGGAGAGAATTTCTGGACAAAGATTTTTTGCAGTAGATGGAGTTCACTTGAGTTGTAAAGGTGTTGAAGCTTTTCAGTACCAGTTGGGAGACTTGTTTAGCAAAAAACTATGTAAAGTTGGGGGGGGGCTAATCTGGATACAAATAATAGCAATTGTAACCTTAATAGTGGGAGATAAATAAAAACTAATGTGTTACAGTTTTAATAATGATGACGCAATAAAAATAATCAGCATTCGAGTATCCAAATGTTTTTTAACAAATGCTCATAGCCTTAGAAATAAAAGATGAGCTGATTAGTTATACATAAATGAGAATCTAGCCATTATTTGCATAACTGAGGGATGGGTTAATGAAGAATTATATGAGACTCCTTTTCAGGAATAGAAATAGAGGATATTCACTTCTATTGTATACCAGCGTAGATAAAGAAGGTGTGGGGTGGCGCTTTATGTTAAAGCAATATTCAATTTGTACTAATGACTGACTTTAAAATAAATCATGATATTGAATCAGTGTGGTAGATATCCTTATTATACAATAAATCATATAGAATAGGGGCATGTTTATAGACCTCCTCGCCAAAGTCGCGAAATTAGATGCTAAGTTGTGAAAGAAATTGGACAGCATGGCCACAGTAATGAAAAAGGGTATAGTCATTAATGGGGATTTTAAATTTTCCTGTCATTCATTGGATTCACTTGCTAATATGACCGATAGTCAGTTCTCATTCATAAATGTATACTAGATAACTTTTTGACCCAGATGGTCCAAAAACCCACAAGTTGAAAACTTATTAGACTTAATATTAACTAATGATTAAAGTATGGTGAGTGAGAGTTGAGGGAGAATTTAGGATTAGTGACATAATTATTTAGATGTAATAAAGTGAGATCTGGCCCCAATTGCAAGTTTAATAAGAAAGTCATAGTATTTCCGAAATGCGATTTTACCAAATTTCGAGACATTGCTTAGTATAATGGACTGGGATAAAGAGTTTAAAGACAAAACTGTTTTATCATCATGTTGGAACATTTTAAACAAATTTAAATAATATTCAGTCAGTATGTTTTAAAGAAAAAACCCCTTAGGGTGGCGAAGAGAAAACCGGTTGGTGAATAGAGAGATAAGAGAGAAAATTAATGAAAGCGCAGATGTTTAAAATATTCAAGGGTAGTGATAGGGAATGATTTATAAAATTATAGGGAAAAATAGAGAGGATGACTTAACCAGTCATATCTACGCCTTAGAGTACGTCATTCAATTAAGTGGTAGCAAGTAATAGTAATAAAACCTGAAGAAGTTTTTTAGCTTTATAAATTAAAAGTAAGATAGGACAATTGGCCAATTAAAATTGATGAAATTTAGTGAGTTTCAATAAGGAGTTGGTTCAACATTTTCATGTTATTTTGCTTCAATGAAATTACAAAAGAAGATTAGATAATAGTTTTGGGACTAGTGCTGTATGCATGTAACAAAAGACTTACAGAATTTGAAGTTGATGTAAAAAAATTAACGTTATTAGATCATATTGATCCAAGTAAAAGCTGCAGCCCTGATGGCTATAATCATGGTAGAATCTCTGAAAGAGGGTAGTTAGAGCATTGCAAAGCACTGTATTTTTTTAAGCAATCTATAACTTTGGTGAGGTACCAGATGACTGGGAAACAGCATATGTTGTGCTATTTTAAGAAAGTATAGGAAGTTTGGAAATTATAGGCCAGTAGCTTAACCTCTTCTGGTTGTAAAAGTTCTGGAAAAAGTTACTAAAGGTCATATAGAGAAAATATTTAGAGATTAACAAGGATGTATGACTCCAGCATGTTCAGAAAGGTAGGTCATGTTCAGACAAACCTTTTAGAATTTATGAATGACATTACTGATGCATTGACCGAGGAGAATCCCAGTTGATTATTGTATATTTAGACTAGTAAAGCTTTTGATGTCCCCACATAAGGCTGATGAAAAGTTTATCAATTTGCGTTGTAGGGGAGTGGTACACGGTGATTAATAGTGTTTTTCGCAAATAGAAAACGTGAGTGTATCAATGTCAATGGAGATATAAATTCATCATGACATAGTGAGAAGTGAGTGTCCTAACGGGATATTCCAAGCGCATGTGTATCCTACTTAGTGTTCCTTTATTACTATATTAAATAATATTTGACGACTGCAGGACTTAAATATGCCCAGAGTTTACTCAGTTTGCAGAATGATACAAAGTGGCACCTCAGTAGGAGTTAGTGGAGGATGCATTAAAAATTCCAAAAAATGAATCTTGAAGAAGAGTGTCCCTGAGAAACTCAACTGTGCAAGAAAGTTGGCAAATGAATTGTAAAGAATTACCAAATAATTTCAAATGTGAAATTTCAGGAAAAATCTAACTTTTAAGAGTTCTAAATTCGTTAATGTGAAAATTTAAGAAAGCCGTTAATTTTTTTAATAGTAGAAAAAGTGTAAAGTTCTATTCACCTAGTTGTACACAAAAGAATTAAAGTTTAATTAGGATAATAGCGAAATGGGGAGTGGCGTGTTCTCAGTAGACCATAGATAGAAGATATATAGTTTTTTTTAAGCCCGGTAAATTTGAAAGTAGCTAATCAATGTGGAAGAGCCAGAAATAAGTAAATAAGTGTGGGCATTAATGAAAATCACGCATACTTGATTACAAGAGCAAGAGAAATATTAAGTAATAACTGGAAAGTTTCGTATATAGCTAGTT
>JABUQX010134995.1:22500-24322 GCA_015478945.1 Trachelipus rathkii | reverse complement strand
CATGAGAAAAGGAAACACCAAGAATATTAAGAAAAAATGAAGGATTGAGTTGTGCATTTTCGAAGAAGATATTAAAACTGTGGAAGATTATGTTGAGTAGATAGAGGAAGGAACTGAGTTAATGAGGCATTGAAAACGACTTTCTTTATCCCAACTATAGGTATGAGAATGCTGAAAAGTCATTTGCTCCAAGATCACTATCATAGCATCAACTATTGCTGTTGAGTGCGTCGTCCTTCAAATTGAGAGTAGTAATGAAGAGTGGAGTCGGCGGCGCAAGAGTGAATAGGAAACTAAGTAACAGATAGATCATTAAAGAAAAGTATAATAAGAGTTATGATTGAACAGAATTATGAGGATAGACTTAAAGGATGAACAGTGGTCGTCTACAACAGCAGCTGTAAAATGACCGAAAAGGAAGTTAAAGAGATCACAGAGGGAAAAAGATACCAAATGAGGAAAGTTTAAAAATTAAAGCTTTGTTGTCAGATTCTATAGAAAGCTTTCGATATGTCTAGCACCACATCAAAAGATTCACCAAAATGCAGAATTGCAGAGGACCAAAAATTAGAGAGGAAGGAAAGAAGATCAACAATTGAACGTTCTTTACGAAAACCAAACAATCGATCAGAGATAAAATTAGAGGATTTGAGAGGTTTACAAATCTTGTTGAGGATATTTTCGAGAGCTTTAGAAAGAACAGATGTTAAAGCGATATGACGATAGATGGATGGGTCATTGGGTAGCCAATCTCGGAACAGAATAAATGAGTGCAGATCCTAACAGGAGGGAAAGGTTGAGATTGATAGGAAAAATCGAAACAGTTTACCAAGGGTAGGTTACAAGCTCAGAAGCGCAAGTTTTGTGGGTCACAAAAAGAATACCGTCAGGACCTTACGCCTTCTTAGTGTCAAGCTTAGAGAGTGCAGAAATAGTATATTTAGAAGAAATTATAATGTTAGGCTTAAATGAGTTGGAGAGAGAGAGAGAGAGAGAGAGAGAGAGAGAGAAAGAGAGAGAGAGAGAGAGAGAGAGAGAGAGAGAGAGAGAGAGAGAGAGGAATAACTCCGGAATTGTCTATAATAATAGATTCAATGACAAATGTTTGAGCAAAGAGTTTAGCTTTAGCAGAAGTGATAGCAGTACTGCCGTCAGAAGATACAAAAGGAGGGAAAGAGGATGAAACAAAGTTAGAGTTAACATTTTTTGCAAAATGTCAGAATGAATGATACAGAGGAACCCAAAAGATTGTAGAATTTTCTAAGAAAGAAAGAGGATTTAGGCTATCGAGGAGTTGATTTTATTTGATTCTAGGATGAGATGTAAGAAGTATGAGTATCTGGAATTTGATGATGACGGCAATTTCTGAAGGAAGTATCGCTTGTGGCGAAGAGCACGAGAATAAAAGTAAAACCAAGGCTTATTGGTTTTAGTTGAAAAATAAAATGATATATATATATATAGCACCATATATATATATATATATATATATATATATATATATATATATATATATATATATATATATATATATATATATATATATATATATATATATATATATATATATTGAAAATAAACCTTAATTTGTGTTTTTGAAGAAAAGTGCAAAAATTTCTCTTTTTAAAATTACATTGTTTTATGAATGCTTAAAATAAATATTTCAGTTCAGAAAACATAAAACGTTAAAATAAATGAAGTAAATACTATATTAGCTAAGGAAAAAAAATATTTTTTCTTATAAAGTTAAAAATAAATCAAATAAACAAAGAAAACATGATTTTTATTGTTTTTTTTTTTATATATAAAACCATGTTTTTTT
>JABUQX010134995.1:0-15000 GCA_015478945.1 Trachelipus rathkii | reverse complement strand
ATATATATATATATATATATATATATATATATAATCCATGTGTGTGTAGGTGTGTGTGTAAAGTTTTTGAAATTTAATTTCATATGTCAAGATTCTAGTTATTATAAGGAGTTTTCACAAAAGAAATTTCTTTATGAAGTAACAGAATTTCATGAACAATTATTTTAAAAGGCAATATAGAAAGTTTACCTTGGAACTGATTTGTATTTGTGTACAAAATTAAATAAAAAAAAAACTTTCATTTGCTATTTTGATTTGTAGGTTTTTATTTAAAACTCTTTATGTAACTATTTTTTTGTCTCCTTGAATAGGGCCCTCCCAGGGTGATGACATTCTGTAAAAAAAAAATAATAAAAAAATAATAAAAAAAAAATAAAAATTGAGTGGATATTTAAATTTCAAAGCGCGTTCAAGTTGATATCTTCAAATGTTTATGATGAATTAAAAATATTTGCAAAAATTCCTTTAAAAATTTTTTTAAAAAAATTCAGTAAACTGTACCTCTTAATCATAAATCATTTACTATGCAATAATGTGGAATTCGTCAAGAAATTCGACAATTAAATACAATTACCAAATTTCCAGTACCTTAAGCAATCCAAATATAAAATATTTTAGTAAAATTTACTCTTAACCTTCGAGCACATTTATTTTCAAAAGTGTTTGACGTCAGCTTGAAATATGACAGTTACACAGAATTACCTAGGACCTATGTAATACAGATATTATATTGTCTAACTGACATGCTTCAATATTTAGCTCTGATAATGCACGGAATATTATTATTTAGGAAATACAAAATTCAATAGAATTTATTTCAAAGCTTTGAAAATTTATAATTCCCCTAAACATGGAGTTCGGCAGGAAATTCTCCAACTACACAGAAATTTCAAGACCTGGATATTCCAACTAGATATCCCTTGAATATCTTTTAAAAATATTAAATTAAGAAAAAAAATTTGCATATTTAATTCGATAAATAATTGTTAGTAATCATCAAGAAATTCGATAATTATTCATAATTATCAATTCCGTAAGTAATCAAACATTATATTCTAGCTGACATTTCTTTGTATCTAGATTCACCTTAAAATTATTATTTAAGAATACATTACTAAATGAAATTCATCTTAACATATAGATCATCTTTTATTCCAAAATTTAGACTTCTGGCAAGAAATCCGTAAATTGAACATTAATATCAAAAGACTGGGTAGATAAATGATCATATTATAATGCTGACAGGTCTCGATATTCAGCTTTCATTATCATCTTTGTTATTCTTTAAGATAAATAAAATTTAATAAATTTATTTAAATTACGAACCTACCCGAAAACTTGGTCGATATGAAATTCAACAATCGAACACACTTACAATTGTAATAAAAATATTATTATTTAACTGAAATACCTCAATACCTCCTTTAAGAAATGAAAAATTAAACTTATTTTTCCCTAAATTTTGACATCATATTAACCAGAATTTGAACTTGCCATACCAGAAGTTCAATGAAATCTTCTACAACTAAATACACATTCAATTATATATGCTGCGACAATGTATAATAAAGCTATAATACTCCAACTTTTCGTGTGCCAATGAGCAGTGATATATATATATATATATATATATATATATATATATATATATATATATATATATATATATATATATATATATATATATATATATATATATATATATGTTCAGAAATTGGGTTCCTAAGGTAGGGTAGGCAGCTCCTACCCAATATTTTTTAGGTTTTAAATAATTGAAAATATACTCTAAAGTACACTGAATTATTAAAATTTTCTAAGAAATAAAAAAAAATATTTTGCTTCATAAATTAAAATAAAAAACAACCACAATAATAATAGCTATAATAATAATTGAATTCATTTAGAAATTCTCGCTCCTACTCTGATCTTAGAAGTAAAATTCTTTGCACCGGGCGGACGAATGACGTCATTTTTTACATCAACTTATAAGGGAGCGGGCTAGTCTGTCCTACCTATAATCGAAAATATATGAAACCTTTCGTTCTCTTCCCGTAAATATGTACGAAATGTGTGGCTTGTGGCAGTTTGTTTGAAATTTTTGTATCGGATGTGTCTGATTGTTCTGATATTGAATATTAATTTTATATAACTTTATTTAAGTGGTATTTAGCATTATATAATAAAATAATTGAAATAATGCATAATGGAGTAAGTGTAGATTTTATATTAAAGAAAAAACGCTTTAAAAACTTATCTATAAAACCACAGCTTTATTTTTAAAAAATGGTATAATAAATTACTCAATTGGAATGTGATTTAAAATTAAGTATTTGGTGAATAATGTAAAGACAAGCTTTCATACAAATAAATAGGTACGTATTATAATTATTAAAATATGTTTTCTATGTTTTGTTATTTATATATATATATATATATATATATATATATATATATATATATATATATATATATATATATATATATATATATATATATATATATATATATATATATATATATATATATATATATATATATAAAATCCTGTTTACCCTATGTATTCTTTTCCAGGTATCTAATTCTATATATATATATATATATATATATATATATATATATATATATATATATATATATATATATATATATATATATATATATATATATATATATATATATATAAACCTTTCAGCTTCATTTTTTTAAAGCATACTGGCATGTATGCTAATTTACCTAGGCCGTTTGGAACATATTATTTAAAACCATGAACGTCATCCAAATTTAACGACTAAGCAATAAATAAAGTTAAGACCTTAATCAAATAACTATAAACCCATAGACCTTATTGTTTACCCTCATAATTCATTTAATACTTTCTAAAATTAATAGTTTCCATATAACAAATTTTAAAATAAAATAAAATGAAACTAAATAGCTGCTGCTACTTAATAATAATAATAATAATAATAATAATAATAATAATAATAATAATAATAATAATAATAATAATAATAATAATAATAATAATTAAAAATAATAATAATAAAAAATAATAATAAATAATAATAATAATAATAATAATAATAATAATAATAATAATAATAATAATAATAATAATAATAATAATAATAATAATAATAATAATAATAAAAACATTTAAGAATGGTAACAAAATATTTTAGCTGTAAGGTTTAAGAAACTCCAAGTTTCTGACATTGAGTTTCAGACAAAGCGTGTGATGACGTCATATGTTTTAATCCTTTGAATGGAGTAAAAGCTTTATAAATCAGATTTCCCTCTCTCTCCTCTCTCTATATATATATATATATATATATATATATATATATATATATATATATATATATATATATATATATATATATATATATATATATATATATATATATAATCTACAAGTACATATCTCTACTAAATACAAATTCTGACTTTTCTAAACTTGTACTTGAAGTTTCAAAGTTCAAAAAAAATATTTCTACATGAGCTTGATTTTATGTGAGCTACCTAAAATAAATCAAGTCTTGTAAAGTCTTTTGATGTCAGTTGAATTTAAGAAAAAATCATAAAAAATATCGAATTGAGGAAATGCTCAGCTGTGGCGGCTTGTCAACTCAAACCTGCCATAAAACTGGAAGAGATGTTAACAATACTAGCAACTATACAAAGGTATTTACATTCCTGCTCTCTGCTCATGGAAAGAATCTTTCGTCCTAACAGATGTCGGTGTCTGACAAAGAATTTTGAAATTTTTAGTTTTTTTGTAAATGCAAACAATAAATAGTTATACATGAATTAATAAAGTTTACAGAATTAATAAAGTCAATTAATTTTAAATATTTTTTATTTCCTTTTGCCTATTAATTAAATTTCTTTATATTTACATTATTGTTTACAATGATTTAGAAATTAGAATCAGATCTCAATAGTATAATTTACATGTTAATAACGACTGTTTTCTTTATTAAAAATGGAAAGTCGAACTTTGTACTTATTAAAATTATTTGTACTTATTAATTTCTTCAATCAATGCTAATTCTGTAGTACTTGTGTTTAAGTACATCAGCCTGTACTTGGCTAAAAGTTCATTATATATATATATATATATATATATATATATATATATATATATATATTATTATTGTTATTGTTATTATATATATATATATATATATATATATATATATATATATACATATATATATATATATATATATTGAGCAAGATTAACATGAACTTATAAATCAAAATATTAGACCGAAAGATTTGAAGGTAGTAAAGGAAGTACACTCAGGAATCAGTCTTGAGGAGTTAATGCAAAGGTTTGCAAAAGGCTTAGCTTATTTAGCTAGAGACGTCTTTAAAGTTGATAGGGACAAAAGATGAAATAAGGCTTAAAAGAGACATTTTTGATGTCTGCTGGAAAGAGAAACGAAAGTTCATGTTTTGAATCGATGAGATTTTGTTTATTTCTGGGCGAATAATAAGCAGAAAGCTTCAAATGTGTTGGAAAATACGGTAGTCCTTGGAGAGTTATTTCTATAAAAATAACAAACAATTCTATTCAAATTATTAATTATATTCGAAAATATATATATATATATATATATATATATATAATATATATATATTCTTATTATATATATATTATTTTTATATATATATATATATATATTCAGTATATTATAATATATACATTTATATTATATATATATATATATATATATATTTATATATATATATATATAGAGCATATATATATATATATATAAATGTTTTTATGTATGCATATATTATTATTATATATATATTTCCATAAATAAACTTTATATATATATATATATATATATATATATATATATATATATATATATATATATATATATATATATATTATATATATTAATTATATATATATACATATTTATTTATTTATTTATTAACATTATTTATTTATTTATTTATTTATTTATTTATTTATTTATTTATTTATTTATTTATTTATTTATTTATTATTTATTTATTTATTATTTATTTATTTATTTTTTTATTTATTTATTTATTTATATATATATATATATATATATATATATATATATATATATATATATATATATATATATATATATATATATGGTTATATATATAATATAGTTTTTGATACTGGGAACTTGCAGGTTAGTGAACAACCAGCCAAAAACAAGAGACTCTATATATATATATATATATAGCTATATATGCCGATATATATATATATATATATATTTATATGATTATGTTATGTCAGGCTCAGGTTTAGGTTAGGTTAGGTACCTAACCTAACCTAACCTAAAACAAAATTAAAGAAAAATACCTGAAATTGAAATTAATTTAGTGATTATATATATATATATATATATATATATATATATATATATATATATATATATATATATATATATATATATATATATATATATTTGTTTTCGTCGCTTGCAAATAGACTCGTGACTGAGTTAACCTTGAACGACCTTGAGCGACTCGAAGCGACACACTATTCTGACTTCTGAAGATTCGCAACTTCAACTTGCTGTATATATATATATATATATATATATATATATATATATAGTATATATATATAGCTTTTCTCTCTCTCTCTCTCTATATATATATATATATATATATATATATATATATATTTTCTTTATTTTAGGAACCACTATGGTTATGTTCTCTTGGCAGTCAGAAAACAATTCACTAAAGAAAAATAATATTAGAGAAATTTAACTACGATCCCATGTCTGACCAGTTAGGAAAACAAAATTGGAATTGCCACAAACGCCTCTTCGTCGTTTCAAGGAAAGACTGCAAAGAACGAATAAGATACAGAAATTGTACTCTTATAGTCGGAGTATTCTAAAGGGTTAAAATTGCTAGCAGTTTCATGTGACATGTTAGAAGTTATAAAATGATTTAGTATTTTGTCGAGATTTGTTAGGGATAGAGATATGTAAAGCAAGTTTACTGTTAAATGGAGACTTTAAGAGGGAAACGGAAATTTTTATACTTTCAGATCCTTCGAATTCTCAAAACATTTGTCAAGAGCATTAGTCATATTATTATAGATAGTCATAGTATTATAGAAAAAAGATTAGTCTTAACAAGAGTGAAAAATAGAAGAAAGGCCGTATTTTACGTAATTTAATAAAGGAAGAAGATCGGACAAACCTGTGGTACTATAGTGGTACCATTCTCGATACCAGAAACCTTGAACTTTGCGATAGTGGGGTGGGAGCGAATGAGAAACTGTGTTTAGCTGACAATTCATTAGTCTTTATTTTTCACCACCACCTTAACCACCTTAAGAAACGAATATAAAAAGAGTAAGTGTTAAGTTTGGTGCATGTAAAAGAGGTCACAAGATACTTACCACTTACTAAGTATTTTTGTAAACATTCCTATTGCAATCTCGATATGTGCGCTAGAGAAACTCTGTATAAATGAAACTCAAAAGAAAAGAATCACTAATTACTGCAGTATAACAATGTTTCTAACCTTTAAAATATTCCGTTTCATTGCTTTAATAGGAAATCCTATTACAATATAGATTGCACAACACGAACTGAGTATGTTTTAATATCAGACATTCAGAATATACACTTGTTACGGTGAGTATATTATATATATCGTATATATGTATATATTATATATATAGATATATATAAATAGTATATATATAGTATAGATATATAAGATATAATATATATATATATAGTATATATAGGGGTATGAGTGAGAGGTGTGTGATAGATAAAGTTATAATTGACCAAGTTTCAGAAATAAATATCTTGAATTTTTAAATGTCATGTAGGCTGGCCGCATGGGAAATTGATGCCGCGTGGTGACACTTGCCTGCGTCGGGTTAAGGGAGCGAAGGACAGACTTCTCCTTTATTCAACAGTATTCAAATTATCCAAGGAAACCGTCATCCCCTGAAAACTCCCGTTTGTTGTTCCCAGTCCAGCTGTCTGCGGTGGTGCCACATACTGCTTTATATAATGTGTTAAAATCAGCCTTTCCTTATGTATGCATAGCATCAAGTCGCCTCATCTACTTTTGCTTCTGTTTGAGTAGGTGGAAATCAGAGTTCACGGTTAGTACAGGAATTAAAAGACAAAGAAGACTCCACAACTGTTATTGGCCAATCGAGTGTGCAGAAATTCTAGAAGCAAAAATTTGATGAGAATGATATTAACGACAAATGAAACTTGGTATATTTTAAATTCGAAATTTGTTTATGACGTATTCTGTTAGTTTTTGTGGAGAGTGTTGGGTAGTTGGACCACCATTTATAGTTGCCGGGTTAAAGCACCAAGATCTCTGTTTAAATATTTTCGGGGGCATTGACTGTAAGCTGATGGTTGACCGCCTTTTGCTGGGAGTCTTCCACTGTCTGTTGAAGCACTCCGCCCCGCTTGACCCTCCTTCAATTGCAATACACGGCAATCCAATCTAAAGGGAAAGTTAAATACCCTCCTAAAAAGCTAGTTTTTTTTTACATTGAGCATCTATTTCGGGTATATCACCCTATTGCCCTCAATATACTCCTCTTGCTCTTGACAGACAGAAAAGTACTTGATAACTTGGCCTAGGTGTCAATTCATCTTGGCTGCTTTTTTTCATGGAAGTACAGGAGCATCACACTCAATAATTGCAAGATTACACTTCGACGACTTTCACCGTTTGCAATCTTTTTCCCTTTACAACTATCATACTGTTTTATGTCAATTTAAACAAAAAGCACTAAAAAAGTTTAATTGCTAATCACAAGTAACACCAATAAACTTAGTAAATTGCTATAAATATTAATAAATAATATAATAATAATATAATAATAATAATGATATAATAAATAATAATAATATCATAATAATATATAAAATAATAATTAAATAATAATCATTTAATAATAATAATAAAATAATAATAAATAATAAACAATAATAATAATTTAATATTAAAATATGAATAATATAATATAATAATATAATAAAAAATAATAATATATATAATATAATCTAATATAATAATAATATAATAATATAATAATAACTAAATTAATATATATAAAGTATAATTTAATAATAATAAAGTAATTTAATATATATATATATATATATATATGATATATATATATATATAATATATATATATAATATAAGTACTATATCATATATATATATATATATTATATATATATATATATATAATATATATTATATTATAAGCCTATAGGTGGATGTGCGCAAACGCAAATTAGTTAGATAGAGCGCAAATTTGCGCTTTGGCGCTCTTAAAAAAGTTGTTGAACGCAAATGCAAAAAGCGCACATTTTTCGAAATTTCGCGCAAACGCAAAAAAAGCACAAAAAAAACCAGTTTTTACCCTAAAGCGCAACATGCGCTTTGCGCTTTTGCGTGCTGTCATATTAAGAACGTCTTAATAGCCCAACACAAAATCTGATTAATAGTGCATAAAAAAAATAGCAGCACTGATAGGCGTAAATAAGTACGCTACCTGGTAATTTAAGCCCTACCACGTCCTCATTTTAGGGCATATATATATAGGAGTGATAAAAAACGTGATTATAAAAAATTCAGCAATCCACCGTAATAAGAATAAGCTAATACTTACATAGAATTACCCTATAAAAATCTTACTATTAATAGTTAAAGGCATTGCTGCGGATTTTATGCGCAATGATTATAGTAAAAACGACAGCAAAGTATCAGATCATAAATTAACTTACTGATTTTTGCGAATACACAAAGGGGCAAAAACGGAAACGTCCTAATTAATATAACTATAACCAGTATATAGTGGTAGGCAATGAAGGAACTAAAATCAATATTATGATTCAAGATCACATAATTACGGTATTAATTATATTAAAAAAAAAAAATGCGTTAAAGTTATTATAATTAATAAGATGAAAATAAATATGTATAGATTAAATATAAATATAATATAGATATTTATATATATAATATATAATAATATATATTAAATAATAATATAGTAAATTATATATATATTAGAGATATATATAAGTATATATTAATTATAGAGTATATAGATATATATCATTTACATATGATCATCAACAATACACTAGACAATTATAATGTTCAGAATGGAACCTTAAAAAGAAGAATTATGCAGTATAGATAAATATAATAAGCTATGAACGACCATCTTCTAAATATATTTCCAGAAAGGTTAGAGAAGATAGATACCTACATAATAGTCTCAGCAAAGTCAACTCTAGGCGAGGAGAATAGTTGGACGAAAAATCTTGGATTAGACTAGTTCTGCTAGTATAATGCTCTAGAACCCACCGTAAAGTTACCCCATCTCACTACGAACCATTTTCGCATATAGTGATAATACAGGAGCGTCTGAGTGCTACTTGTATTTATTAAGATATAAGGCATAACCCTATTAAATATATCCTCAAGCCAGCAGAGGGCATATATACGTGAGAAAGGTGTTTAGTCAAAGGTCTACTTAAGATATATTTAAAGAGCCAAAAAGAGGGCAGCCATGCATCCAGCTAAAATGTGAAAAAGATTTATCTGATTATGAAAGGAACTTATGACCGCTAAGTCAGAGATGCAAAAGGAGAGCGAGGAGGACGAATCACAGATATAACTGGAGATACAATTAACATATAATAAAATCTGTTCTCAATTTTTGTATCTATATATTTGCATCTTTCATTAAAAGTATAAAAAATAAAATTGAAAGTCATTAAACAGAATACTTGCGCATGGATATATTTATTATTTATTCCTTATCTTTTGAACGCTCCTAAAATATGGGGTAAAGCTCGGTCTCCTATTGTCATAGTCAGAAAGTCAATGTAAGTATATGCTTATATGTATAAGTCCTGAATCAAAATAGCGAGGACGAAACTACCACATCTTTTTTTTTAAAAATGTGCGCTTTGCGCTTTCGGACTACGTTTTCCTAACTATTACTTTTGCGTGTTCGCGCTATGTAAATTGTTAGAGAACATATAGAACCTGCTTGCGACCACCTTCCCTAAGACACCACTCTTTGCAGTACTAATTTAGCTATAGGGACATTGACGTTAAATAATATCATATATATATTATTATATAATAAGTATAATTATGAATAGTTAATATAATAATAGAATTAGTATATATATATATATATATAGATATATATATATATATATATATATTATAGATATATATAGTATAGAATATATAATAATAATAGTAATAATAAAATAATTAATTAAAGATATAATTAATAGATAATAATATATATAATATAATGATTATATATTATATAAGATAATAAACTAGAATATTAAAGAAATATAAGTAATATTACTAATAATCAATTAGGATCAGCAATAACTATAGAGTGACGTAGATAGTATATATATATATATGAGCGTCAAAAGTGACTCTGAAGACTAAAAGACCTATATCAAATACAACGAGCGACTTATTCATTACCTATTTTAACATACTTCGCGCTCTCGTCTCCTAGATCATACTCTCTCCTCACATCTCTCCCGTCGCCTCTCTCTCTTCTCTCTCTAAGTACTCTAATCACGACGGCAGAACCAATTTAACCAGTATATATACGGAGTACTACACTAAGTATATAAAAGAGAACACCTAGCACGGACGAAAAACTGAAAATACATATACCCATAGATATTTAAATAAAGATGAGAATATAATGAGATTATACAAAACAAAGTAAACCATCTATCGTACAAACAAGTCAAAATATAGTAGCCTTTCAGTCACAGGAGACAATAAATATCATATATATATAAATAAAACAGAAATAAAAAAAGGTAAATGAAGGAAATACTATGTTGAGATGGGATACTCATTAACTCAGTATCTCTCTCACAGCCGAACACCTGAATTTAGTATAAGATAATAGTATAAAGAATGCTAAGAGTATTACTCATCATTATCGTACCTAGTAGTTAAGTATAAATGAATTAAGTATTAGTGAATATATAATCATAAGGTGAACGTATTACAATCTATTAGGTCCGGCAAACTGATGAAGTAAGTGCATAGGGTAGATAACCAAATATTATGAGGATGAGGGCAATAGTAAGTTCTATATAGTATACGGCCCTAAAGCTATAAAGTATATATATACAGTAGGCATGGGCAATACAAACATACAAAGGAAATTTAGCTTAAGCGCGAGTACCGAGTACAGTTCGATACAGCAAAAAATGATATTGTACCTTAGCCCCCAGGAAATACACAGAAATGTAAAAACACCCCAGATACTTGCTTACATCTTAGCTCTTTAGAGGTCTTTAAAAACCATTGCATACGATAGACAATAATGAATCAATGTGTAGGTCGCCTAAAACTTTTTTCAACGGAATGTCATATACACTTGTATTATCAGAAACTTAAAAAAACGTTGGAAGTATGTCTTTTAATATTGATTAAATTAGATAGAAGATATTGATGTGAGATTAATTTAAGCATAAGATGTAAATATATAGGGTATATATAATAGGAATGTAGAGGTATATACTTCAAATTATAGAATTATGTTTGGCTTGCGAAAGTATATACTATAATTTAAATTATAATAATAAATATGAAGGATAAATTGCATTGTAATGAAAGTTAGTAAGAAATAATAATAATAGGGTATCTATGGATGAAGATTAGCGAGTATAGAGAATATCCAAAATCACAACCTGAATATATTAAAGAGCATAGGGTATATATTATAATACATAAAAAGTGTATGGAGTGAGATAACTAAAGAAAAGAGTTAGGGAAGAAGCACCTGAAAATTTATCTACATACAACTGAAAATTCCTTTTAAAAAGATATTACAAACTGGGCTGCATTTACAGCACCAGCAAGACAATGCTACTATAATAGGAGAAGGTATTGCCAATATAAAAAGAACCTACCAAAAGCTTGAAGTGATGCCTTCACTAAAATAGATGACTGATGAAATAGGTGATGATGCTAGTATATTTGAAAAAAAATGAAAAATATCGTTGCAAAAGCAACCAGATAGAAAAGTGACGTAGAGATTCCTGAAGATTGATAATTTAGTTAATATAACTATTTTATTACATTGGATCTTATAGAAAAAATCGTGCGAGACAAAACACACTCCGAGCTATCTCATCATAAAATCGATATCAGTCTTGCTGTAGTCGTAGTGAGAAGAGGGATAGATGGCGCGAGTTTAATAATGTTTAGGTGAAAAGTCCGAAGAAAAATATGATATTTACATAATCAAAAAAGTCATCGGGCAAGTGACCTATTCAGAATAAAGAACGCATAATCAGTGCAGAACACCGAGCGGTAGATTTGGGCTATCGGTTTTTAGGCCTTACTAGAATTCACCAGCGTTCTTGACTCCTTCGTCGATGCCATATAGCAGATTAGGTTTGATTGTCGACGTGGATAAATCGAAAGTTGAAAGACACGTACTTATAGAATATACGTGGGAATTCCTGAAACAGCGAGAAGCATAATATTAGAGCCTAAAAGTGTGGTTACATTTCAAGGTCAAAAAATAGTACGCAAAGGATTGAGAAGAACTAAAAAGCACAAAAACAGGTTATTTGAACACCCTTGATGAAAATGGTCCAGAAGTAGCTGCAAATAGCTGGGAAGGGAACTGCATTAGTAAAGGCATTAAATTTGTTGAATTCAACTCACGTAGACGAAAAAGAGTGAGAAAAGTTAGGCAGCAAAGCTCAATAAAGACAATCGAGTTTCAAATTATATATATAGTAACGCAACCTCCAATATAGTAATGTAATATGATAGGTATATTATAAAGTAGTATAGTAAATAAAGGAGATGAACGATAAAAAACTAGGGATAAGATAGAAAGTAGTATAAAGGGGCCTATGAAGCGAGTTAAGAGAATGAAAGAACCGGGAATAAAAGTGATATAAAATAGTGGGTAGTATAATACCATACCCGTATCCAGTAGTAAGTAGATAAGTAGATGTAGCGCGGGTCGCGGAAGGTATATATATATATATATAATATAGTAGTAAATATTAATTTACAACCGCTTGGTGGACAACAGCTCCCCCAGGAAAGGTCCAAGAACCCTGATCAAAGGGCCCTAAGAACCTCAGCCATTCTTGCGCACCTCTCCTATATCGTCCAGGGCCCAGCCACTCTTCTCTATTCTTTTACTCCAGCATGCAGAATAAAGCATCTCTCCCCCAATTGAGTCCTACCAGCCTGGACTGCTCACTCCCCATCTCTCAGAGCACTCTCTCCTCCTGCATCCTCTCCAGTATCCCCACCATTCTCAATCTGCTACATGTCGTCATTACTCTATACTTAAAATTGATCCATCGAACTCGCCAAGACCCCTGCCTCCGCCTTAATTCTTTAATAGTTCTATTTCTGTCTCCTCTAGTCTTTCCCATTACACTCTTAAAAACCTACATCTTACTGACCGACTGATATATCTACTATCCTCCTATAGTGGTCGTTACTCACAGTTTCTGACCGCACAAAATATAGTAGAATCGATAAGTTAACATCTCGTTCGAATAATACACCCTTATCACGCTCCATACACTCATTTGTCTTATCTTAATTCATATGTTTATCCACTGACTCTTACTACCTTCCCCATTACTGAGCATTAATCTACTAGTTATCTCTTGTAACATTTCCATCCATACTCCTCTTGCTCAATACTCCACTCAAGTATTGCATTTCTCCACCATCTCTATCTCAATCCCTTCCACATCTACTCTCAGCTCTCCCTACATAACCAACAATTGATTCTCAGCTTATATGTGTGATCAATAGTCAAGCTTGGACCTCTCTAAGGTACCTATTTAAGCAAAACATAGTATTACTACCTCTCTCAGCCAATCTCCTCTTCGCATCTCAGCATGCCAAGTCATCTACTCATGCCAGAATTCAGTCCTAATCTCATATATCCTCTCTCACTTTCTTTAATCTACATAACATCCAGTATGCTGAACAACAATTAGGGTGAACACGTTTTCCCTGTTTGACTCCAAGTAATACTCACATAAAAGCCAATTCCGTATTCTTATATCTGGTTACAATTAATTCACAGTATATAATTCTATATACAAAGCATCCCAGAAGCTTGCTCTCAACTGATTTTACTTCACTGCATTATTCTCTCGTACTAGACATCTCATCATAGTCTCCTTCCTAGGCAAAACTGAAATCAAAGCTTTTCTTAAACATTGAAAGCTACATATAAGGCGTCAGTTAATTATATTCCCATACCTTTTCTAACGTAATTATCTCAAAGAGCGAACAAGAGATACCGTCGCTGCTTCTGTTCGATTTCTATATTCCGATGCTGCTCATATCTCCCAGATCGGAGCAATCCTAACTACCAATTCTCATGTTTCTCTAGATATATCTCTTAAATTATGCCAATATTAGATAAAGAGAAGAAAAAATAAGAGGAGAAGAGTGTTCCAACAAAGTAAGATGTTAAGCCGGATCATGATAATATTCCCTATTTTTATCCCTATAACTATTCTTCAATTTGAGAGCATCTGAATTCTCTGTATCTCCTAAGTGGTACTTCGCTCTACTCGTTCCAAAAACCTATATATTGGAATTGCAAATTTCAGAATTACTTTCATTTTCTTCCTCCCTCTTTGATTAGTTCTTGAGATCCCATCTTCACGAACTTCGAATTGTCTCTCAGAGGTTACCTCCAACTCCTCATAGTGATTCTCCCCCCCTCTTCAGATCTCCCCTCCTACAGCACATACTCTTCGTCCTCCTAATGATTTACCCCCAACACTTGCTCATTCACATTTAACAATTCTTTGAAGTATTCCGTTTATCTATCTCTGTTTGTCTGTTGATCTCACAAAAAATTCACCTTGCTTATCCTTGATTTGCAAATATACAAAAAATAAATGTC
>JABUQX010134994.1:12500-18644 GCA_015478945.1 Trachelipus rathkii | reverse complement strand
ATGCGTTGGCAAAGGGTATAGCTGGGTGTCTAGATGTTGCACTACTGGTTTTACTGCTTTAGGGTCCGTAAAGTACATGTTTTAATAGAATTTCTTAAAATTTTATTAAAAATAAAATGTTATATAAATTTTTAAAAAGTACAAATAAACCTATAAATGTTGAATAATATTTTCTTAGTCCGTGGTCCATAATTGTGCTGAGTAGTTTCATAGTTTGTACATCCTCTGGTAGCTAACGTGATCGATTAAGAGTAGTACCATTTAAGTTCTCTGTGTTAAGTTTCATATAATATATATATACTATAACATATATATATATATATATATATATATATATATATATATATATATATATATATATATACTAACTGCTATATATATATATATATATGGGGGGGTGCGTGTGTGTATGTGTGTGTATTTAATAACTTATAGCCCATTAAAATTTCATTTTAAGGGTAAAACCGCGTTTTGGGGTTCGGTCTCCTCTCAAATAGAGACCTTAGAATCCTTTGAGGGCACTGAAACTATGTTATTCATGTTCTTCGTGCTTGAAAACATATATAAGGACACTAATATTATGGTGCTAAGTAAATGTTTACTATCGCGACACCGCACCGGCTCCGCTCAGGTGTCTGCACCCCCATCACCCATAATCATTCATTTGGTCCGTCATATGAGACTTGGGGGTGCAGACACCGGAGCGGATCCTGTGCGGTGTCGAGATAGTAAAAATTTACTTAGCACCATAATATTGGTGTCCTTATATATATTTTCAAGCACAAAAACTATGAAGCTACCATAGTTCAGTGCTATCAAAAAAGAAGTTACAAGATTCTTCATTGAGGAGACCAGGCTTTAAATTTCACCGGTTTGCAGAATGAGAATTTAATGGGCTATAAGTATTAAATACACACACATACACACACGCACCCCCCCATATATATATATATATATATATATATATATATATATATATATATATATATATATATATATATATATATATATATATATAATATATATAAATATATATATATATATATATATATATATATTAAACAACACAGAAGTACTATTGGCTGCTGCTCTAATCGATACAGCCTGAAAAATAGCACCAGCTATCATCAACTTGAATGGACTAAACCCATTCTACATTCTAGTTTATTTAATACTGTTAAAAAGTTTATAAAACATTTATTTTTTATAAATAATTTTAAGAAATTCTATTAAGCATGTACTTGCCCTAAACAGTAAACCAATAGTGATGCAACATCCTAGACTGCCTACTACCAATCCATGTCTTGCTCTATTGACTTACTGCTTTGCATATCGTTTTACTTCTTTACCCCATATTTTTAGCATGTAATAAGTGTAAGCATAACCAAAATAAGTTCTATATACAAACACGACATATAATTTATTAAAAACATTCTATGCTTTTACTAAATCTTTTTTATTCTTTTAATTTTTATAACAAAAATACCAATTATTCACTTACATTTATATTTTTCATTCAACGTTTAACACATAGAATAAGTTCTTTCGTACGATTACAACATTAATTTTTGTCTTTTAGCGTATCTAACATACTTTACGTATGAATAAATTGATGACATTAACAAAATTCAATGCTTAATATCTCTGTAAATTGCTAACGTCACCTTGCAAAACCTAAGCTATTTCTACTTTTCCAACATTGCTCTAACAAATCAGTATTAATTTTACGTTTTAATAGTAATATTTAACAAAACTTAACAAAAATTTAACATAACATAACATAACTAACACACTGGACACCTAAGTTCTAGCATAAGTTTACTCTAAAAACACATCGATTCTGCCAATTCTTCGGTGCAACAGCTATACCCAAATTTCATTAGATTAGAATAAAGCGCTATCACGAACAAGGAGGCGTCATTATATATCCAAATAACATGCCAAGACCATGTCTAACCTAATAACGTAACTAACTAATATAGTAACTAACCTATGAATCTATAAATAATTACTAATGTCTCTCAAACACCTAACAAGCCATTACTGTTAACATAAAATACATTCCCGACATAACAAAGTAAGTTAGCATGTAAACTTTTAGTAGTCATAACCCATCAAGACTGAACATTGCCATCATATCTAACATTTACAAAGTGCTATTGCCTACCATAGATACTAACATTTGGAACTATGAATAAGACATTAATATTTGAAACTATGAATAAGTTCTCGACCTTTCCCAAACATTACATAACAAAACTCAACCTAGTCCTACATTCTTCCATCATATCATATCATCAACAGCTGAATAAGTATTATCTAACAAAACCCTTTAGCAAAGTACCCAACCAAACAAAGATGGCAGCCGTTGAGACTGAATGGATGCTACCTTCATCAAAGTGCAATACATATCGTATATAGTAGCATTTGAACTATGAATAAACGTTGCCATTAACAAAAATGTCCTACCGAACCTAACATTAAACAGCAAAAACTTAAACTAAGTGTGCATTTCTTGCACATTATCACCAGATAACACAGTATTATTTATCATTTTCTAACAAAGTTTGTACAACCTAACAGATCTATGCACCCTGAACTGCGAATAAATGTTCGAATTTAAATTGTGTGCAACCTACAAAACACAAGGTATTTTACACATTTACATTAAATAACAAATTTAACTTAAGTAAAGTTACGTATCCCTATCAAAGTAGTACATAGTTCTGATCATTTCCTTCAAAAGATGCCTCATACGTCCTAAGAACAGTAAAGTAACCAATATCACCTACAATGCTTAACCTAACCTTACTAGTCAGACACATCAAGGCTAATTTACACTAACATAGCTGTATTTATCAGAACTTAGAAAATATTTTATTATAATCTAAACAAAATATCACACTGACTGACGAATAAACTGTAACCAATAGCAAAGTTACCTGTGTGTCTACGGCAAATAAGCTATCATTAACCAAACAATACTCAACCTAGCCTTGCCTTTCATTCATATCTATACCATATCGATGTTAATTTAGCATTAACATTGTAATATTTAGCAAACACACAGCAAAAATTTAGCATAACCTAACCTAGCTATAACACTAATCAACAACAAAGTTTTAACGTCACTAAAGCTAAAGTAACATAAACTGAACTAAGAACATGGCAAGTCATAACATACCTTATATACGAATAAACTGCCTTTAACAATGCTCTCTGTTTATCAAGGGAAAGCAACTAGCACTGCCCATAAAATTTAGCATATCTCCAATTTTCCACCAAGCCTGTAACATACCAATGCTAATTAAGCATAATATAAGTGATACAAGTCATATTTAAGTATCAATACGACTCTAACATAAATTAAGTTCTTTAGGACGATCACAACGTAGATTTATTCTTTTAATGTTTATAACATAAAATATAGCATATCTAACATACCTTACTTATGAATAAAATTGCTATCATTAACAAAACTTCGTGAAGTTCCATTTGGGGTCACCCCCGAAGCAGCCTTACCCCTCCGAAGAAGGGGTAAGGCCTCGACCCTTTGGGCTGAGGTCTTGTTGCCTCGTGTTGGTATATTTAATTTGCCTACAAAATTAAAGAGTTGCAACAATGCTAAAACTGTAAAATCATTTTCACAAAGTTCGAATAAATCTTTTAAATTAATTATTGTACACAAAAATAGGAACAAAAAATATCTCGACCTCACGGATCAGAGTATACAAATTGCTGCGGGTTCTATAGTATATATATATATATATATATAATATATATAATATATATATATATATATATATATATATATATATATATATATATATATATATATATATATATATATATATATATATAATATATATATATATATTTTTGGAGCGTTCCATTATGCTCATATGAATAGTAACCATCTAACAAATCTCGTTTATTTCCAAATGGGTTTCCTCGATATTTCTAAGTTAAATATCGATTTGAGGTCAGAAAGGAATCTTAAGTTATCACATATATATATATATATAATATATAGATATATAATAATATAATATATATATATTAATATATATATATATTATATATATATATAATATACTATAATATATATATATATTAGGGAGGGCTTGCCCACTTTACACTTTATGTTGAATTTTAATAATTTAAAACATGTTAAATTGTTTTTTTATTAATATTCTAAGAAATAATAATTAATAAACTGGTGATTAGTAGTCATTTAAGGTAGGAATATAATTCAATATGTCGATCTGTCTTATATAAATAATAAGTGAAATACTCTTTTTGATCCGATTAAGCGATTCTGCACTATTGAAAATTGTTCAGCAAAGTCGTACTGGAAATAAATTTTATCTAAAAAATTATCTCTTGAAAAAATTTATACCCAGGATCCGGCCCTCCGAATCTGGATCCGCGATCCGGATCCGGCCCCGACTAAGGTTTCGCAAACTATTTGAAATTTGTTCAGTACTTTTTCTGGCATTAAATTTTCACCTAAAAAAATATTTTTTGAAAAAAATTCATACCCAGGCTCCGGCTCCGACTCCAGCTCCGGCTCCGACTTCACTTTCGGCTCCGGATCTGACTAAGGTTTCCTGAACTATTGAAAATTGTTTTTCCAGTTTACGTTTCTTTTTTTTTTCTGGGCCCCAATAAATTTTTCAAACTAAAAATATTTAATAAAAAAAATTCATTCCCAGGATCCGGCTCCGGCTCCGGCTCCGACTCGGCTTCCGACCAAAGGATTTCTGAACTATTTTGAAAATTGTCAGCACGTCTCTATCCAAACAATAAATTTTTCACCAAAATAAATATTTCGAAAAAAAATCATAACCTCTGGCTCCGACTTTGGCTCCGCTCCGACTCCGAATTCGGATCCGGATTAAGGATTCTGCACTATTTGAAAAATTGTTCAGCAAGTCTTCTGGCAATAAATTTTGCATCTAAGAAAATTATTTCTTGAAAAAAATTATACCTAGGATCCGGACCCGACTAAGGTTTCTGCACTATTTGAAAACTGTTCAGTGCGGTCTGTCTGGCATTTAAAATGCACCCTAAAAAATAGTTTTTGAAAAAAATTCCAATACCCAGGCTCCGGTTCCGCGCTCCACTTCACCTTCGCTCTCCGCGATCTGGACTAAGGTTCTGCACATTTGAAAATTGTTTTAGCACGACTTCTGGCAATAAATTTTTTATCATCTAAAAAAATATTCTTCGGTAAAAAAATTTATACTATTGCACCGGCTCTGACTCTGGCTCCGACTTCGACTCCGGCTCCGCTCCGATCCGACTAAGGATTCTGCACTATTTGAAACCTGTCAGCACGTCTTCTGGCAACAAATTTTTCATTTAAAAAAATTTTTATTGAAAAAATTTATACCCAGAATCCGGCTCCGAATACCGCCCCACTGCGGATCAGGATCCAACTAAGGTTCATGCACTATTTGAAAATTGTTCAACACGCCTTCTGGCAATAAATTTTTCAACTAAAAAAAATATTTTTCGAAAAAAAATCAAAACTTACGACACCGCTCTGACTTCGGCATCCGACCGACTCCGATCGGACTAAGGGATTCGCCACTCATATTTGGAAATTGTGTCAGTACGTCTTCTGTGCATTTTAAATTTTTCACCTAAAAATATATTTTGAGAAAAAAATCATATCCAGCAAGTTGGAGCAACTTCGGCTTCAGCTCCGGATCCGAATACGGTTTCTGCACTATTTGAAAATTGTTCAGGAGATCTTCTAGAAAAAAATATTCGTCGAAAAAAATTCATACTCCGGCTCCGGCTCCGGCGTCCGGCTCCGGCTCCGACTTCGACTCCGGCTCTGACTTCGCGACCCGGATCCGCGATCCGACTAAGGTTTCCGTACTATTTGAAAATTGTTCAGCACATCTGCCAATAAATTTTTTCATTCTAAAAAAAAATATTTCATGAAAAAAAATTATACCCAGCATCCGGCTCCGGCTCCGGCTCCGGCTCCGGCTCTGGCTCCATTTATTTGACTGAGTAAAATCCGAAGAATGAGCTAAAGGTTGAGAATAGGAAAAAAAAATTAGATTTTCTATAATTATTAATAAAACATTTTTTGATCATAAACCTGGAATTGCAATTTTGGCTGGAATT
>JABUQX010134994.1:0-5000 GCA_015478945.1 Trachelipus rathkii | reverse complement strand
ATATATATATAATATATATATATAATATATTATATATAATATATATATATAATATATATAAATAGTATATATATATATATATATATATATGTATATATATATATATAAATATATATATATATATATATATATATATTATATATATTATAATATATATATTATATATTATATATATAATATTATATATATATACTATATATATATATAATATATATATAATATTATATTTAAAGATGTTGATATTGAGTTATATATTTAAATTATTTTTTTTTTACATTTCTTTATAGTTAAAGGGAAAAGGTTCATTGAGACCAATTTTCGGTTCCGGCCGGGAAACTCAAAATTCAGTTCCGTACACCCCTAAGATATATATATATATATAATATATATATTAATATATAATATTATATATATATATATTATATAATATAGATATATATATATAGTATATATATATATAGAGAGAGAGAGAGAGAGAGAGAGAGAGTACTCGACAGTACAGGTTTGACCAAAGCGATCTAACGCAAGAAACTTGGGACTCATCATTCTCGCTATAAAAATCTACCTATCACAAAGTAAAAATTATGCCATATTATATATATATAATATATAATAATTATATATATATTATATATATATATATATATATATATATATATATATATATATATATATATATATATATATTAATATATATAGGGGCGTGTTAGTGTGAGAAGATTTGATAAAATGAGGAATGAGCTTATTAGAGAGTTGTGTGTTGTGAAGAAAGGGGTAAATGAGAGAATAAATGAAAATATGTTGAGATGGTTTGGTCATGTGGAAAGGATGGATGATAGTCGGTTGGTTAAGCGAATGTATAGTGGTGAGTGTGTTGGGAATCGACCGGCTGGGAGACCAAAAAAAGTGAGTTGAGTCAGTAAGGAATGCACTGTGAGTTCGCAGAGGCAGAAGGGAAAGTATATAATAGGGAGTCATGTGGTTTTGTAAGGGGGTATGGTTGTGGCCCACCTGGGCCAAGGGATGAACCCCACACTGATGAGATGCCATAGTGAGGGTCCGTCGCAGCCCCGTGAAGCTCTAGGGTGGATTTTCTGACTTCGACGAGTTCTCACTAATAGGTATAAAGAGGGCGGTAAGGCTGGGATTTCTTTTCGACTTGTGTCATATTCTTCTACTACTTTTCTGTTTCCGGTGCATGTCACGCACCTTACCCCCAGTCTTGGGGTAAAAAAAGGTAGATGATGATATATATATATATATATATATATATATATATATATATATAATTTAATATATATATTATATAGCTAATATAATATAATATATTATATATATATATAGTATATAATATATAAATATATATATATATATATATATATATATATATATATATATATATATATATATATATATATATATATATATATATATATATATATATATATAATATATGATATGATAAGACAACTACTACAAATTCATCGCAGTGTGATAGTATTGAAACATAAAAACCTTAAGTATTTCACACTGCTGGGATTGAACCCTGGGCCCCCCCCCCCCCCCCCCCCCCATAGCAGATGTCCGCGTAAGTGTTTTAGTCCATCGTGGCGTGGTCGTCAAACACTTACGCGGACATCTGCTAGGGCCCAGGTTCAATTCCAGCAGTGTGAAATTACTTAAGGTTTTTTTTTTTTTTCAAAACCTATCACACTGCGATGAATTTGTAGCAGTTGTCTTATCATACATAATATTCCCCGGTTAATGGGTATTTCACTCTGCGCGGTGCCCTGTTTGACCCCTACGCCCCGCGGGAAGGTTTTTTTGTGGACGGGAAGAGTGCGTCGTGGTTAGGGTTGGGAAAGGAAAAAAACAAGCTCGTTTTTTTCCGAAAAAAACGGTTTTTTTCACGAAAAAAACACAGCCTGAAAAAAACAAGTAAAAAATTGTTTTTTTCTTTTTTTTCAATTAAATTGTGGAATTTACATGTTTGAACAATTATATTATAAATTTGAGCAAATATGCTCTAATTTGGACATTTTTGGGTTCCAATTTCCTACAAGGTGGAAGCCCCTGAGTTTGTGTTCAAAATTTTTATGGGTTTTCCATATTTTTATTTTATATTCTGAATTTTGATATTCATAATATTTTGTTTGTGGCTTCATTAATGTTTTCTTATTCTGTTTCAGCTTTCAGTTACATTATCATAATTATTTAATCAGAATTTAGAAATGCCACATGCAAAAAAGTCGTGTGGACTGTACTTTTTAAGGAAATAAAAAGGGTTGCAAAGGGCCTCGCATGAAATATAACTTTTGTTTGTGTAGACGTTGCAAAAAACTATTATTTATTGCTTATAATCTAGAACTAGGAAATTCTGAAAATTTGCCAACTGAGAGAGATGATTATGGTAAGGCAGCTAAGCTTAAGAGTCCTGTTACTGCCCCTGCTCCTTCACCACTGTCATTCTCACACGATACTTCATACGACTTTGAGATATCAGAGACTTATCTGTCATATCAAAATTAAATGTGGCTGATCACTCTGATGAGCCCAGTGATAATAAGCTTGACAGTAGTTCACAGCACAGTAGTCAGTACTCGAGTAGTGACTGGGGTCTGGAGAGTGGGGACTAGTGATTAGTGAATTCAAAAGTTGATATTCGCAAACCAAGTATTTAATTTAGTATTCACTTCATCCTCCTTCATTACAATCTTGGTTTATAATTGTTTAATTCAATATTTGTTATTATTTCATTTGCATCCATTAAGTCACTTTTGAGTTTTGTCCTTCCAGACTCATTCTATATAAATATAAAACATTAATATTTAAAAGGTAAAATATAAATTAATGGCTTATATGATACAAAAGTAAAATACATAGTTAAATTAGTAAGTAGAAGCCTACAAACAGCAGTCTGCAGGCTACAACTTACTATAAATTGTAACGAAAACAATTGATAAAATATAAGAGAAAGTTAGTTCTGCTATTTTGTCACTTATTTAATGGAATATTTGTTTTAAAGGAAATATCCTTATTTTTGAAAAATGAAAATACTCAAGTGAAATATCAAATTAGCCTCTTTATAGTTTTAAGTTAGGTTTAAGAAAAAAACAAAAAAAACTGAAAAAAAACATGAAAACATGTTTTTTTCCTGAAAAAAAACACGACGATTTGAAAAAAAACGGTTTTTTTCCCAACCCCTACTCGGTGTGTTAATGCTTGGTGGGTGATATATTCACTACAGAAACATTTCTCGCGCTCTTCTTTTAGTCCATTGACGGGCGTGGTCGTCAAACACTTACGCGGACATCTCACGGGCCCAGAGTTCAATCCCAGCAGTGTTGAAATTACTAAGGGGTATTTTTCAAATAGATATAACATAAAATACGTGTATAATATATATATATATATAATATATGTATATATATATATAATATATATATATATATATATATATTACTATATATATATATATTATATATATATATTATATTAGGGGTTTGTTGTACCGGCAACTAAATGTCAGTTTCTGGCCGGACCGGAATTAAGCCGAAGTCACAAAAAAATTCCGCCGGAACCGGAATTTCTTATTGAACTTTTCGTTAATTAAAAGACTGTGGAAAAAAAATATTTTATATATAACTTTCCACATAAAATCTTACATTTAGTACAACGCCACTTCATGAACATAGTAAAAATCATCATCAAAGGGAATAAATATCTGGAAGTCCAAAAATTTTAATAGTAAAAGGGAGAGTCTTGTATTTTCAAGAACAGGGGAAACCACAAAAGGGCAATAGATCCAAGCCGTGAGATAAGTAAGTTTTGAGGGAGTTTCCCCCAAAAAAGATTTGCATATCAATGACCCCAAATCACAGAAAATAATGAATTTATCGCAGTGAGGTAACCAAGCCATTCCACAAGTCACTGAAAGAGAAGCGGATTCATAGAATTATTGCCCATCTTTCAACCAAAAATCTTCATTCCTAGTAAGAGAATATTTTTGTTGAGAACTTGTTACCAACTTCATACAGGAAATTATTTATCATCAGCAGTATTCGAGAGGTTCTCTAAGGCTGATCAGATATCATTTACTACAGATATATAGAGAGCTAAATAATTCAAACGAGTCATTTATTTCTTTAACTGCACTCTGGCTTACCAGCGAGTTTAAAAAAATGACTGTGTACTCCATTGCAAGTATTTCCCAGGTCTCATTCTGGAGTTAAAATCACTATTGAGTTTGAAATATGATGATAATTGGGAAATTCCTTTCGGTTCTGTAATGTGCGAGAGAGAGTGCGCATCTCTTTCCGATGACCATCATAAGACGTGCACATGCGAGACGTATAACATGAAACTTGGAAAACAAAAAAAAAAAAAAAAAAAAAAAAAAAAAAAAAAAAAAAAAAAAAAAAAAAAATTTAGCAGGATACACAAGTTTTTCTTGTTTAATTCATAAACCCATTGTTAATTAAAGATGCCTTATTCTCTCAAATAACAGTGCTGATTTAATAAGAATGTAGGAATATTGTACACATTTCAATCATTCCAGTTACTTAAAGGAATACAAAGAGACTTGGATTCACAATCTTGCAAGCCCACTTATGCCAATTCAAGACGTTAATACAAGGTGGAATAGGCACATATTTGATTCTAGAAAGAATTGAATGTTTGAAAAAGACCTATGCGAGTTATATTATAGGAACAATCAATTCATTTAAACTTGTGACTGCAACAAATAAGGCGGTATATACTTGAAACAAATTCTAAGATATAATGTTGCACAACCTTGCACATGGAACCTATCCAACGCTATCTCTAAATCAATTAGTATCACAATTATTCTCCATGATTTGAGCTTCTCCAAAGCATACTCTCAAGCTCTGAGGCATGACAGCAGAGTTCAAGACTAAAAAAGAGCTGAAAGAAGCATTAGAGTTTAGATGTATGAAATAAAAAGAATGAGAAAGGTCAATAGACATATCTCAAAACAA
>JABUQX010134993.1:7500-17682 GCA_015478945.1 Trachelipus rathkii | reverse complement strand
GTTAACTCAGGCGACCGGAGTCCCAGTTTCAAAGCCCCGCTGAATGGAGAGTAAAAATCGCTGTTGACTCATTCAGCCTCATATATATATATCTATATATATATATTAGAATAATATATATATATAATATAAATATATATATTATCATCATATAGATATAATATATATTATATATATATATATAATATATATATAATATATATATATGTGTAAGTCCATGTCAATTCAGGCAGGCAAAGGAAAAATGTACCTTCATAGTCTCGATGGTTTTTGAATTGACAATGTTAAAATTCAGAAAATAAGATACACATATTTGTGTTTTGCGCCCAAAACATTCTGACCAAGATATAGGCCACACAAAATGCAACCGGGTCCCATTTTTCAATTTGAGTTTAACAAAAAATTTAAAGCTGTATCTCTGAACGCTTCAAGATATTTTGATGCGAGTTTTTTTTATTTTAAAAAATAAGATTTTCTGTTTAAAATGAATCTACTCTTTTTTGAAAATGTGTATAATTTCTATTGTACAGCCTTTTAATTTTTGTTTTTAATAACAAAATTATAAAAAAAAAATGCCAATCCCAAATTTATTTATTTTACTGTTGGTCATACTATTGGAGTACACATTCCCGAAAAAGGAGATACTTCCACTTTGAGTTTAATAGCGTTAAATCTGGCACCCCTAGCTACTTGTAGGTACTTTTTTGGTTTGTTGTTGCAGGGCTGTATTTGTTGTCGTTTATATGGTTTCTGCCATAGTCCCTAGTAGATCCCATGGTTTCTGAGTGATTGCGTCTACCCCGTTTCAAGTGAGGGGGTTGACCCCTAAATTAACTGTTAACTTCGTAGATAGATAAAATTTGATGAGTCATGAAAGGTTGAAGAACAGAATACCTGATTGTTAAGTCAGTGCGGAGCACGATGAACGAGCTGGAGTCTAAGCGCTTATCCCGACTGAGCCTGCAAGCCCTATCGAGCTAGATTGAAATTCTGCTCCAGATCAAATTGCAGTCAAATGCAGGTTCCTCATATATAGTTTTGTAATTCTTAGATCTCGGAAGTTAAGGGATTCCAAGACCCTCAAATAAACCTGCAGACCCCCTGAGGACCCCAACTGAAAAGAACAGAATGCATGGCAGGAAAGACGAAGGAAGATGGAAGAAGAACAAAAAAGAAGAAGTCTCATAAGCTGAAGCAAATGAGTCATGTAGGTGCCTGTCTGCCCTCCGGTGCAGTACAGCAGTTAGTAAACATGTTCTTAGCACCATAATATTGGTGTTAATTTCTATGTTTTCAAAGATGTAGATTCCTTATTTGAGGTTTTTAAAACTCAAAAGATGCAAGAGACCCCCTGAGGGATCCCCCATGGAAAAAGCACACAGCATGACAGAGGAAGCGAAACATAAAAAAAAAAATAAAGTCTCATATGAACAGAGAAAATGAGCCAAACTGGACACTGAGCCGAGCGGTGCCTATGTAGACTAGAGCAGAAGAAAATCCAGAGTAACGTACCAAGGAGAAGAAAGAGTGAAAAGACAAGTCTCATTGACAAAGCAAAGAGTCATTGGAGTAGACCACACACAGATCCCGGTTTGTGTCAAACTTTGGTAAACATGTACTTATCACCATAATATTGGTACCCTATATATATAATATATTAGTATATAATATAATATATATATATATATATGATTATAATAATAATAATATAAAATAATAATAACATATATAATAATATTGATATATATAATATATATTATATATATATATTAAATATAATAATATATAATATATAATATAATATATATATATATAAATATATATATATAATAACTAGATTTATAGTATATACTATATAATATTATATATATAATAATATTAATATATATTTTCAAGGATGTAGATTCTGATTAGAGTTTCAGTACTCTCAAAGGTTAATACCACTCAGTATACTTTTTAGTTATGACAACTTTTTTCTCCTTAACTCTTATAGTGTAGTGTTTATTTGCTGCGCTCTGCAAGACAACAGCCCCACCTTTATTTCCAAAGGATAAAAAAAAATGGGGACTTTTTTGCAATTGAGTATCAGCTACATTGACAGGTGACCAAATACAATTCCACTTGTCCAATCGGCGCCCGGATCAGGCTCTGGCTTCTGTCATGTGCTCCTTCACTTAACCTTAAACAACAGATTTTATTTAAATTCACCCGTCTCTATGCCACTCATCAAATTCATCATCTATCAGCATTTCCGGTTTTTGGGGGCTCAACCCCCTCCTTGCATTTCTTCTTCTTTTTCAAATGGGGACCCCCCTCAGGAGCAGATACAGACACTTACCAATGAACTCATTCGCTTTCAGCTTATGAACTTCCTTTCTTTTCCTTTCTTCCATCTTCCTTTGTCTTCTCTGTCATGTACTTAGTGCTTTTGAGTTGGGGTCCCGCTCACGGGGGTCCTCAAGTTTATTGAGGGTTCTGAAACCCTCAAAACTGGAATATAAGCCATTAAAAACATATATAAAACACCCTAATATTATAATATGTAGCTGGAGCCAGAATTTCAATCAAGCTCCAGAATAAGGTAGCACTCCAGCTCCGAAGATCAGCTTAGCTCCACTCCGGATTCAGGCTTAGGCTCCAGACTCCAGTTCATGTGCTCACCACTTGACCTAACCATCGAGCTATTTCATTCACCCTCTTTAATCACTCATCGAATTCATCCATCTACCAGCATAACATATTAGCGTGCTTAACCCCCTCTCACCTTGAACGGGTGTACCAATTCAACTCAGAAAACCATGGAATCTTAACTCAGGACATCAGAAACCCATATTAAACACAACCAAACACAGCCCTGCAACAACAAAAACCAAAAAGTAGCAAAATTACTAAGGGTGCCAGATTTAACCTATGTATGCCCAAAGCCGAAATTCTTCCGGGGCGTACATATCGACTAAACTTCGGCCCTGCACTTCCAATATAAATAAATAGGATTACCCATTTAAGTCCCAAAATTTTATAAAAAAAAAAAATAAAATAAAAAAGTTTAGCAATAAAACTTATACACATATTGCAAATAAAGAGTCTCTGACTTTCCACAGAAAAATATTTTTATCCCTTCGGGTTACAAAAAAAACCCGCATCTATATATCTTGAACCGTTCCAGAGATACAGCCCTTAAATTTTTGTTGAAAATCAAAATTGAAAAATGGGACCCGGGATGCCATCTTTGTGGTGGCCTATATCTTGGCTCAGAAATGTTTTTCGGGCAAAACAAAAAAATACGTGTATCTTAATTTTCCTGAATTTTAACATATATATGTCAAATTCAAAAACATCTGAACTATGAAGTAACCCCCCTGAGCCTGAGATTGACTATGAATATGCCATATATAGCATACAATATAAATATATATAACGTGTATATATATATAAATAATTATAATATATATAAATATATAATATATATAATACTAATATATATATATACTATATATATATATTATATAAATATATAATATAATTATAACTATATAGATATATATGTAATAATATATATATATAAAAATATATATATATATATATATACTATATATAACTTATAATATAATATATAATAATAATATATTAATAATATATATATATATATATATATATAGTATATATTATATACTATATATATATATCTGTAAACGACTACTTTTGACTAGAGTATAAGATATCATTTACTTAGGAATCACTTCAGAAAACCCCAGGAATAGAATTTTTTTTTTAATAGCTATTTGCTTAAAAATGCGTTACAAAATGCTGCTTAAGTGCGATTCATTACCAAAATGTATTAAATCACCAGAATGTAAATTAAAAGTCACTAAAATAAAATGTTTATAACTTTGACACCAATAAAAGAAACGTCTTATTGTACGGCTCTAGCCTTTAAAATGCCCCTGTTTGTTTACAAGCCTTAATATTACATAGAGAATGCATATTAGTTTAAGCGCGACATCGAAATATCGGACAATCGATTTGAACATAGACAAAAGCATCGTGAGCGAGGCAGAATGTAAACCTTACCATATATATACTAATAATATATATATATAATATAAATTATAACTATATATAGATTATATATATATATATATAATATATATATATCAATATATATATAGATATAATACATATATACATATATTCATATATATATATATATATATTATCAGGCTTGGGTTCAAGTAGAAGTTACTTAAGTACAAGCACAAGTACAAGTACTCTAGAATTATGTTCAATACAATACATGGTATCAAGTACAAGTACATTATGAAAACCTTCGCATTAGTAATAAATATATAGTATATATAATATATATATATATAATAATATATAATGTATATATATATAATACTAATAAATATATATATAACAACATAATATATATATTATATATCATCATCATTATATCAATCTATTTTCTTTCTCGCGCGAGAGACGGTAACTTGCGCTGACATGTTCACCGGAAGGAAAAACAGAACAAAGTGCGCTTGAAGCATATATGACAAATGTCGTAAAGAAAGCCCACTTACGCTCCCTTGCCCCTTTAGACCTATTAGTGAGAACTCGTCACAGTCAGAACTCAGAATATCCACCTTAGAGCTTCACGCGTCCGCGACGACCCTAACTATCGCATCTTTCATTAATGTGGGGTTCATCCCTTGGCCCTCCACAACCATACCTACTCACAAAATCCCTCCACTTATTCCTGAATTACTTCCACCTTTCTTCTCGCATCCTGTCAAACTCCCATTTCCTCTTAAAGCATTCCTTTACTGACTCAATACAGTTTTATCTTCGCGTCTGTCTCCCAGCCGTCGATTCCCAAACACTTAACCAACCGACTATCATCCATCCTTTCACATGACCAAACCATCTCAAACGTACTTTCATTTATCTCTCATTTATCCCTTTCTTCACACCACACAACTCTCTATGTAACGTTCATTCCTTATTTCTATCAACTTCTCTCTACACCTAACACGGCCCCTAGGATTGTTCCAGCTGAACACATTGTAAACTTTAGATCGTATACCTCATTATTCCAACCAAGTCTCGACTACTATGCATTACACATGGTAACAGCATACCCTCAGGAAGACCCCTAGCCCACTCAAGAAATTAGTTTCTTTACACCCACTAAACGATTTAATCTGCCACCAGCCACCTTTGCTACCAGTCATATATATATATAATATCATATATATATATATACTATAATATATATATATAACCTATATATATACTATATATATATATATATATATATATATAATATATGTATATATATAGTATAATATATATATATAAGATAATAATATATATATATTATATATCTCATCATCATCATCATCATCATCACCCACCTTCTCTCCCCAAGACTGGGGGTAAGGTGCGTAACATGCACCAGAAACAGGAAAGTAGTAAAAGAATATGAAACAAGTCTAAAAGAAAGCTCAGCCTTACCGCCTCCTTTATACCTTTTAGTGAGAACTCGTCGCAACAGAAAATCCACCCTTGAGCTTCACGGGACAGCGATGGACCCTCACTATGCCATCTCGTCACAATGTAGGGTTCATCAGTTGGCCCAGGTAGGGCTACAACCATACAACCTCACAAAAACCTCGCCCATTCAATCCTGTTATGCACCTTTCTTCTCGCCTCTGCCCAAAACTCACATTTCTCTCCTGCCAGGCATTCCTTTACTGACTCAAATCCACTTTTCTAGGTCCCCAGCAGGTCGATTCCCAGCACACTCACCACTATGCATCCGTCTAACCAAAAGACTATCATCCATCCTTTCCACAATGCCAAACCATCTCAACGTATTTTCGTTTATTCTCTATTTTCTCATTTACGCCTTTCTTCACACCGCACAACTCCCAAATTTGTTATTTTTTTATTTTATCAATTCTTCTCACACCTAATACATCACAAAGACATACCTTAGATCCATACCGCTTATTCCATACCATAGTTTCACGAATATATAGTAACACAGGTAACAATATACCTTCATGCAAAACCATAGCGCACTCAAGGCTTAGTCCCTTCACATTCACCAAGGTTTAATTGCATCAGCCACCTTCCTACCTTTCATCACTTTCCTACTACACTCTGCATCATTCGTTCCCTTTTCAGCCAACATATATCCTAAATATTTAAACTCAGATACTTCTTTCAAATGGTCACCATCAAACATGACTTCACACCGTGGTCTCGTCCCCACTCACTACCATAACCTTACTCTTAACTACATTACTTTACCTTTTACACACCTTTGCCAAACCCTTCTACTAATCCTCTCAAACTCTCCATATTCTATTCACAATGCCAAATCATCCGCTTACAATAAGCAGTGAATCCTCCTCTCTCTTCCATTCTCCATCAATCTAGCGAATTCCCCTAACACCCCTTCCTTTAATTCATTCATCGCCCCATTCATATACAAATTAAAAAACCAATGAGACATAACACATCTCTGCCTTACTCCAATATTAGAATTAAACCAATCACTTTCAACTCGATCTACTCTTACACACGCTTCCCTATCGTCATACATACTTTTCATTCATTTCAGAAGTGAACCACCAACACCAAATATCACTAACACCTCCCACAGATCTTCCCTGTTAATCCTGTCATACGCCTGTTACAAGTACGTAAAAATTAAATACAATTTATTCTTTTTCTCTCATTTTCTCAATTATTTGTTTCAATGTAAAAATTTGATCAACACATCCCCTACCACTTCTAAATGCATCTTGTTCTTCGTCATTCGGTCCCTCTATTACACGACGCACTCTTTCAACCAAATTACCAGTATATATCTTCACTACAACACTCAATTAATTCCCCTATAGTTCTTACAGTTCCCCTTATCCCCCTTACCTTTATATTAGGATAATTTTACTGCTCTCCTGCAATCCTTTGGATCTATACCCTTCATAAACGCTTTGTTACACAAATTCCATATCCAGTCAATCACATTATCGCCTCCATTCTTGATCATTTCACCGGTAATTCCATCTATACTTGCTGATATACCATTCTTCAACTTTCTCACTACCTATTACTACCTCCTTTCAAATTACCTCTTACCCAAAATACCTATTCCTTATTGCACCATCAAACTCACACAACTTCACTATCCCCACTTCATTACTGCTAAAATTATGCAAATTTTTGAAGCGTACCCTCCACACTCTCCTCACATTCATTTCATCTGTCACGAAAGTACAATCCCTATTCTATATTCTCCAAAGACTCTTTACATTCTTTCTAGACGTTTCGCACTTCCTTCTAGAAGAGCTTCCTATTCCCTTGTAAGTTCCCATTCATTCTCCTTCCAAACTGATTATTTACCTAATTTTTTGTCTACGTATGCACCTTATGGTCTTCCTTTTTCCTCCGTATATATTTTCATAAACTTTCATTTGAAATCTTATCATCGGATTTTAGCAAATTCCACCACGCTTTTTCTTCTTTACTTTTAACCGCTTGCATCACCTCTTCATTCCAACACTCACTATTCACATTCTTACTTCCAACTTTAGCTCATCCACATACTTCTCTTGCACTACTAACAAAGGCTTCCCTCACTTACATATCCAGATTTGTTCAGTTCCGCTCAACTAATTTATTTGTAAGTGCCCTCACATACTTTTCCTTATAACCTTGTTCACTTAACTTCTCGCTCTTAATCTTCCCCACTTCCTTCCTTATCTCTTTCCTCTCCATCCACGTAACACTAACATAATATTACATAAAACAATATGATGATCTAATGTTCCCATCCCAACTCCCTCACTGATTTAACGTTCATCACATATTTCAACCTCATCTTCAACAACACATAATCAATTATACTTTGCAAATCGATACCATCTCTACCTACCATAACTCTCCCATACTTATGAGTTCTCTTGTGCTCGACAAATGTATTGCTTACACACATACCTCTTCTTGACAGAAGTCAATCACCTTCCTACCATTCACATTTTCTCCTGCAACCCCAAAAATGACACCTGTTATACCATCCCATTTTCGTCCAATTATTCAGCTATTTAAGTCGTCCAACACAATCAATCTGAAGCTCCTATTCACTCCGTCCAACACATCATTCAGATTATCCCAGAAAATTACACTCTCCTCAACATCACCCTCAGATGGACCATATGTTACAACCATGCATAACTAGACCTTTTCAAACTTAAATTTAATCATTAGAATTCTAGTACTCACACAACCAAATCTACCGTAGCTCTATGCCACAAGTGACTCATGAGAATCGCAACTCCTTCTCTTCCCCTCTCATTTCTCTCCACTCCAACACACACACACACACACATCTTACACCACACCACTTGTCTTCACCGCTTCCTTTCATCTATATTTCAGTCACAGCAAAGCAGATCAAATTAATCGTTTTTAAATATATCCATCACCTCTCTCTTCTTCTCCTCACTAATTATTCTTCTGACATTTCATGTACCCAGATGATTCACACAATTTCGCCGAAAGATAAAATGTCACTTAGGGCGGTCACGACCATCTCCGAGGCATGCATTGGCATTCCTAGCAAGAAATAAGTGGTAGTGTGTAGCCAGTCCAGCTATCACTGTCCCATTAGATCCCTTATATAACACGCAGAAAATACGCTGACTATTCCACACACACACACACACACACACACACACACACACACACACACACACACACACACACAGAGGAATATATGAAAAAGGTGTTATCTGTAATAGTAATATTGATGGTTTCTTTTTTGTGTGTGTGTTTGATTCGGAGAGTCAACTCCCGTTTAAGAAGAGTAGATATGAGCGCAAGAGGGGCGAACCATTGTGCACTAGAGTGCCATGGGATGTGCTCCTAAACTTAAATGCCCAATGGAAGATAATCTTATCTCTTTGAGAGAGCTACTTCCATCCCTCTTTCCTTTTAATCGCCTATTACGACGCGCAGAACATATGGTGTGGGTATTCTTACACCTTTGCATAGAGATGCTACCGCTAGATATATATATTTATATATATATATATATAATATATATATATATATATATATATATATATATATATATATATATATATATATATATATATATATATATTGTATTTGACAAACCACGTGTGACACGTGTTTAACTATCCCGTTTTCTTTTCCAGTATTGTTTGGCAAATCATCATGGAAAGACTCACACCGCAACAACGTCTCCAAATTGTTCAGCTGTATTACGAAAATCATCGTTCTGTGAAAAATGTGTTTCGTGCACTTAGAGCAACATATGGTGCGCATCACAGACCTACCGAAACCACTATTGCCAATACCATCCGCAAATTTGAAACGCAGTTTACATCACTGGATGATACCCGACGGATTATACCACATCCAGCTCGCAGTGAAGAGAATATGGCGGCTGTAGCTGTCAGTGTGGCGGACGACCCTGACGAATCGATTCGGCGCCGTTCGCAAGAGCTAGGTTTGTCGTACGCCACAACCTGGCGTATTTTACGTAAGGATCTTGGGTTTAAAGCATACAAAATCCAACTCGTACAGGAATTGAAGCCGCCCGACTTAGGTTTGCGGCGTGTTTTCAGTGAATGGGCTCTACAGCAGCTCAATGAAAATCCCCTGTTTTATCGCGAGATTTTGTTCAGCGATGAGGCCCATTTCTGGCTCAAAGGGTATGTTAACAAACAGAACTGCCGTATTTGGGCTGATGAGCAACCTGAGGAGTTTAAAGAGCTACCGCTACAGCCACAGAAATGCACAGTTTGGTGTGGTCTATGGGGCGGCGGAATCATCGGTCCATATTTCTTCAAAAATGAGGCCGGACAGAATGTAACCGTGAATTGATAACGGAATGATAACGGAATATTTGCTGCCACAAATTGAAGCCCGTGGCCTCCGTGAGCTTTGGTTTCAACAAGACGGCGTTACTTGCCATACAGCGCGAGAAACAATGGACCTATTGAGAAATCATTTTGGTGAGCAATTGATTTCACGTTTTGAACCTGTGAATTGGCCTCCTAGATCGTGCGATATCACACCATTGGATTATTTTCTTTGGGGTTACGTGAAGTCACTGGTCTTCAGGGATAAGCCAGCCTCCATCGA
>JABUQX010134992.1:35000-47290 GCA_015478945.1 Trachelipus rathkii | reverse complement strand
ATATATATATATATATATATATATATGTTATATATATATATATATATATATATATATATATATATATATATAGTATAGCATATATATATATATATATATATATATATATATATATATATATATATATATATATATATATATATATACCTGGAGAACAATGGAAAGAAAAATAAAATTTGTTGGTCGACATGAAGCATATAAAATCATTCTCACCTATTCTCAACCATCGGGAATCGTCTTTGTGCCATGACACACAGTAATAAACTGAAATATCATGGAATTTGTATATTTATCTTTAACTCCTCCTATTCTGATTACAATATGTAACGAAATATTTCTTTATCAGATATTTAATCGCCGTCCGTAACCTGAGATTGCACATAATGGACCAATCACGCCTCATATGCAGTGACGTCATTCGTTATGACGCTTAGTGATTAGGAATCAGTTGTGATATAGCCTTTGATGAGTGAGCATGTTTCGTGTAAAATATTGTGAAATAGAATGGACGTTGCAATTAATAAATTGTATGTGTTAAGTTAATATGTAAAATGAGTTACTTATAGAAATGAAAGTCAGAGTCCAAACAGTCTTGTACATAGTAAAAAAATCCGATAGTGTAAGCAGCATCGAGTAACGTTATTTTAGATGTGCTTAGGAAAAAATAATCTATTAGAGAAGTTAAGAAAATTTATTTGTGGCAGGTTAGACAGTGTGCCGAGAGAGAGAGAGAGAGAGAGAGAGAGAGAGAGAGAGAGAGAGAGAGAGAGAGAGAGAGAGAGAGAGAGAGAGAGAGAGAGAGAGAGAGAGAGAGATGCCGCAATTAATAAGTTATATGGGACAATATATATTGTTAAGCGAGGTTAGGTATGATTAGGTCAAGTTAAAGAAGAGAAAGGTAATTGTAACACCAGATAGTTAGAGGGATATAAAGAAAATGGTCGTATAATTAATAAGCTCTTTGTGATAAGATAGTATGTTAATCCATGTTAGGTCTGGAAGCGTTAAACAATGTTAGTTTGGTATGTCTAGTCCGGTTAGGTGAGGAAATACTAAATTCATCAATTTGCTTTAACATTAAAAAGAGAATAAGGGGGGAAAAGAGTTGGGTTTGCTCTCGAAACAGTTTTAGTTATTAGAAGAAAATGAGAGGAGGAGGAGAGGTGGTGTTCATCAAAGTGGAAATTAGAATGGAGATCGCGAAGTCATTGAATGAAGAAAAGAGACCAAGCATCAGAACAAGCCGTCATTTCCTTGCCGATATCAATTCCATTTTCAAAGACCTACAACTCCAAAAGGATCGTTAATGAGGGAGGAGTGGATTAAGGGTAATCTTCGAATGTATCCTCCCCTCCTTCCACCCATTTCCGAGATAAAAGCATTACTTTCACATAAATAGGAATGTCCCTGCAGGTGTGGAAAAAGTAGTTTGTTTGGGGTGAAGAAAAAATTGAACACCTATACGAAGAGCATGCCTGTACAAACCCCATCGTAAGAACGAAAGTGTCTGTCAGGCATGAAGAAAGAACCATCGGTCATAGAACCATCGGTCATTGAAGGGCTAGGGAGCATTCCAACACAATTTAATATTACTTCATATGCGACTTCAGGGTATGCAAATATGCACTCCTCCTTCACACACACACACACACACACACACACACACACACACATATATATTATTATTATTGAGATATAGTTGAAGAGCATATATATATATTATATATATATATATATAGAGTTGTTATTATATATATATATATATATATATATATATATATATATATATATTATATATTATATTATATATTATATATATATATATATATCTTTATAATATATATATATATATATATATATATATATATATATATATATATATATATATATATATATATATATATATATATATATATATATTATATATTTGTATATGTATATATATATAAATGAATGATAAGAAGAAGCATAATTTTGGCAACATTTATTAATGGACGTTTTGGGTATATAACGTTACCCATCATCAGTACTGCAAGATAAAATAATATATATATATATATATAAGTATACTTGTATAAGTTTGCGGACTGCAACGTCAGCTACGTGGGCCAAACAGGCCTCCAACTTTACTTGAGGATCTCGAAACACCGGGGAGTTTCTTATAGAACTGGTTTACCTATCACAACCCCAGAAAACTCCTCCATACGCAATCATGCCTTTCAAAATAATCACCCTATTGCACAAAAAAATTTAGTTCCCTATCCCCTGCCAATGATCAACTCGACAGAAAGATTCTTTAGAGCCTCTACATTTTTGATTTAAAACCGATTAAAATAAAGATTTGTCTTCTATCCCCTCTTCACTCATTAATTTATATATTCCAACAAAGTAATTTTTGTTTTTTGTTTTCTCACTGTAAACAAATTTCCGTAACTTTTAGTTTGCATTTCGCCTTCTCTATAAATGAAACCTAACTCAATCTTAGGTACTTTTTTTTCGTGTGATTTATTTTAAATTTACATATGTGTTCATTCATTGTATTAGTTTTATATTAGTTCATTTTATTTATATTTTGTGTTATAAAATTATATTATTTTATCTCAATTGCAGTGCTGATGATGGGTAACGTTATATACCCGAAACGTTCATTATAATAAATGTTGCCAAAATTATGCTTCATCTTCTTATTCATCTAGAAATGCCGGTTCCTAGGAACAAATCTATTTCATAACTATATATATATATATATATATATATATATATATATATATATATATATATATATATATATATATATATATATATATATATATATATATATATATATATATATATATTTATATATATATATATATATATATATATATATATATATATATATATATATATATATATATATATATATATATATATATATATATATATATATATATATATATATTTATATATATATATGTATATATTGTGATATGAAGTATATGTGAGGCAATATACATATGAAAAAAGGTTGCCGAATTTCTTTAATATCTTTTTATTAGATTATTTTTCTGTAACTTTTTCATTCAAACTATTTTTCACATGATGAAAAAATGTCAAATTTTCTAAAGAAGGATTTTTTTTTTATTTTTAAACTTCAAACCCTTGACATTTCCTCACAATTTTATTATATTTCGCATTCATGTTACTGTATGGCTCTCCTATAAACTTTTAATCTTTTGTATATATATATATATATATATATATATATATATATATATATATATATATATATATATATATATATATATATATATATATATATATATATATATTTTTGTTGCTATTTATGTTTATATATATATTTATATATATATATATATATAAATTATATATATATATATATATATATATATATATATATTAGATTTGAATAGAATGTTCGCCTGTTTTCCATATTCGCTTTCACATTCGTATTCGAGATTATTAATAAAGATTATTCGCATTCCCATTCGCGAATATTAAAAAATTGAACACACGCGAATGCGAATATAAGAAGGTCAGTTAAAATTTGACAGAAAATTTATCGACTTTTTTTGATCAGTTGATCAGAATCCGAATTGACTCATTCATACCGAATCGTGATGGTGGGAGTAACTCGATTTACATTTGAAGTCTTGACAATTTTACTGACTTTATTATATTGATAGACTTTACGTGAGGGTTTATATTCTCAAGATTTAGGACTTCAAGCATCATTTTTTTTTTTGTTATGAACTGGACCACACGAGTGAACATTTCAGCGATGCATTTAATGAAATTTTTGAAAAATGGAACGGATCTCCAGATGTTGCTAACTATTTTACAGCAGATGCTGGTGCCACTTACAGTAAATTAAAGCTCCGTTTCTTTCTGGAGGAATAAAACAAACTGCGTCAATCATTAACTACACCTTATCATTAAAAATGGCTTGACATCTCAAACAAATGTAGATGAAGTAATCTAAATATAGGTAGGTCAATTGCTACATACTTTATTCATTCGGGAATGGCTCAAAAAGAACTAAAGAAAATATAGACCATAATTAATGTTCCACAACTTTAAATAATAATACACGACATTACTATGCACTGGAATATCACTCTGTAGAGGATGATAAGGATGCAAGAAACTAATGAACATCTTTGCTTTTTCTACCGTCCTAATGATAAAAGAAATATCTTAACATTCAATATCAATTCTATTCTAACCATTTGTAACACTGTACTCCATACCCTTTGATAACATCACCAAGATATCAGCAAAATCCGCCATCAATAAGTGAAGTCATATTTCTCGTAGCCACTCTGAAGAAAGTATTTGTATCCTTAGGCAATGACAACCGAGGATTAGAGATGATGGATGAGAACAATGAAGATTAAGAAGAAAAACTCACGGTTTCATTCACTCGTATTTGCGAATATTGGAAAAAAGATATTCGGCTCATCTCTAATATATATATATATATATATATATATATATTACAGCAGCATATATATATATATATATATATATATATATATATATATGTTATTATATATATATATATATATATATATATATATATGCAAGCCTTTCGAAAAAATTGCCCATTAGGATTGCTTAATTAGAGCCCACCCATATACTTCTATGTGTATGAAGACCTCTAAATATATTTATGGTCAAGGCTAAACCCAACAGAGTTGAGGACAAAAGTCCAAAGCAAGTATCAGAAAAACAATGGCAGACATGTTTAGATACACAACGTTTGAAATTGTACAATTATGAATACGTTGAAAGGAGAAATCTGTGTAGAGCGTCTGTGACTCCTTATACGCAGTGGAGAACTTATATATATATATATATATATATATATATATATATATATATATATATATATATATATATATATATATATATATATATATATATATATATATATATATATGGGAGCAGAGCGGCTAACCTTGTGGTCAGAGAGCTGGACATAGGCATGATGATTGATGTGTAGCACGAGCTATTCTTAAAAGAAGAGCTATGTGACTGAAGAGATTTGAAGAGCGATGTTATGATTGGAGAAAGTTAGTGAGAGCAGGAGAATTGATAGGGGAAAGCATGAATTTTTTTTATCCTTTCAAGAAAATTTGTGAGAGTGGAGCCACCAAAGAAGTGTGACGCAAATTCCATATAAGAACAAATGATACACCAAAAAATAGAACACAACTGGAATGGTGCAAAGAAATTTTGAAGGCATCTCTGAACACCGAGCCTCTTAGAAAACTATTTAGTAAAAGAAACATTGTGATTTTTTCCAAGAATATTAAGAACGAGCGAAGTTTGTTTAAGTTGTATATATTTTTAAGATTCTATATAGCTGTTTGGAAGAAATGTCAAGTAGAAAAATGAAGAAACTCCGTTTTTGAGGAGTTGAAAGATCCAAATTTTCTCAGAGAAATTCTGAAATATGAGAAAGATCAGGTTAGTCGCCCCTCAAGGCTACTTTCCTATCATCATTTATTTGCTGTTGGATAAGATGTCTTTGAAACTGAAAGGAGTAATAATGACTAAAGTCGTCGGTATAAAAATGAATAAGAGATAAATTGGAATGAGAGGATATAAATGAATTGTAGGGAAAGAGCTGGGGAAGGGATACAACAGTGATTATCACCAATTTAGACATAATGGCCGTCTGCAACAACTGCTTCAGAATGACAATAAGAGAAATCAAAAAAGATTACAGTGAGAAAATAGGAAAACCGAAAGGAGAAAAGTAAAACTAAAACATTGTTACAAACTCTATCGAAAGTTTTCTCATGACGCAGCACTATCAAAAGATTTACAAAAATGCCGAAAAGGGAAAAACCAAAATAAGAAATAAAAAAGAAGGGGACTAAGATCATCAGATGAGTTTCTTACGGGAGTCATTATTGAAGATCAAAAGTAATGAAATTTTAAAATATTTCATATTTTCATGTAAAAAGAAAAATGATAGAAAACTATAAAAAGGCTGAAGTTTAATGAAGTATGATGATCGTTAGAGGTTGAGAATGTGTCCCTTTGCGACAGGTTGTTGAGTTGACACTGACTTTTCAGCAGAATATAAACTGAAATAAAGAAGTGAAGAAATAGATAATGAAGGCAAGTGGGTTCGAGATCAGAAGAACAAGTTTTAAGGATGAAAGATGGATTGTCAGAAAGGATCGAAGGCCCGTTAGTATTCAATTAAGAGAAATCAGATATTTGCTTTTAGTGCTGATATTACTATGGTAGGCATAAATGAGGAGAAGAGAGAGAGAGAGAGAGAGAGAGAGAGAGAGAGAGAGAGAGAGAGGAGAAGGAGAGAGAGAGAGAGAGAGAGAGATGAGAGAGAGAAGAGAGAGAAGAGAAGAGAGAGAGAGAGAGAGGAAGAGAGATGAGAGAGAGAAGAAGAGAGAGAGAGAAGAGAAGCTGTCTAAAGTGGAATAGAGTGAAAGTTGAGAGTGATTCAATGTTTAGCAAAAGGACACCAGTATGTGGTAGGTGTGTTATAGTGGGTACGTGTGGTGGTGGTGGTGGAGTGAATAGAGTGTGGTGGCTGGGCTGTGTGTTGTGGTGGTGGGGCATGTGTTAGTTTGGTGGTTGTGGTAGCTGGTAGTGGTGGTGCTGGTTGTGGATGGTTTGTGTGGTGGTTTTAGTGTGTGGTGGCATGTTGTGGTGGGTGGTGTCGTGGTCAGATGGTGGTGAATGAATGGTGTGTTGATAGTGGTGGTGGTGGTGTGGTGTGTGGTGGTGGTGGTGATAATGGTAGTCGTGTTGGTGGTAGTGGTGGTAATGATAGTGGTGGTGGTACTGGTGGTGGTGATGGTGTGGTGGAAGGGGTGCGACGTTCGTATCGGTTGCGGGTGGTGGTGGTGTTGGATAACGGGGATGCTCCGGTAGTTTTGATATTGTGGTTTGTTGTTGAGATTGGTGATGTTGGTGGTGATGGTAGTGGTGGTGATAGTGGTGATGGTGAGGGTCGTGGTGGTGATGTGTGGTGGTGATGTCATGGTGTGTGGTGTGGTGCTGTAGGAAAGAAGCAAAAGGAAATAAGTAGGAAGAAATAAAGATAGAATTGAGCATTTTTGCAATTCTGAATTATTCATATTTGTCTGTTGTTGCTTTTGCGGCCTTCTTGTAGATGGACACCAAATATTCCTGAACGTGCAAACTTAAGATTAAAAATATTTATATATCTGTGTGTTTTCATTCCTCTTAAAATACGTCTCCTTAAGGCACATGTTTCAAGTAGCCCACCACACACACACAACACACACACCACCACACACACACACCACACAGCACACACACACACACACAACACACACACACACACCCACACAACAGCACACACAAACACACTCCCTAACACACCTCTATACACACACAAACAACACCAACCTACGTCACACACAGCACACAGCACACACACACACACAACAACACACACGCATATATATATATAGTATAATATATATAATAATATAATTATAATATACTATTATATATATATATATATATATATATATATAACTATATATATATATACATATATAATATATATATATATATAAATATATAATATATATATCATATATATATATTATATATACTATATAATAATAATATATATAATAGCTATATATATATATATAGCTATATATATATATATATATATATATTATATAATATATAATATCTATATATTATATATATAGTTATATTATATATATATATATATTATATACATATAATATAGTATAATATATATGGAGTAAAATATGGAGATTACACGGACGGAACCCAAAATCCCCTCCTGCAGATGAAATTGCTACTTGTTTTAAAATCTTTTTCAGTTGGCAATTTCAACTATCTCCGTATAGCAGAATACCTTCTAATTTAAAAACTTAAGCCGAATATCAATGTGAAATTTAATGAAATAGATGAATGCTTAAAGTTTTTTGAATATTTGGTGTTTTGGCAGGCTACACCTAGTTTCCATGACCAATAGCTGTATTTTGCATAAATAATTGTAACTTTTTGATTTTCATCAAAAGTATTTTTTAAACTTCACATTAATGTAACAAAAACTTTTTATTTTTTTATAATTGAATTATTTTATGAAATAAACATTGTAATAATTTCTTTATTGATCATACCTAAGGTTTACAGGCGAAATATTATACAAATATACAGACTTTAACTTCTTTTTATTCTAGATAAGTCCTTAATAAATTTTTTGCATATGAAAATGAAAAATTATTAGAAGAAGAAGAACTTTGCAAAAAGTATGTAAAAATTGACGGTGATTTTAAATTTTTTTAGGATATGTTATTATTATTATTATATATATTATCTTTATTATTATTATATTATTATTATTATTATTATTATTTTATTTATTATTATTATTAATATTATTATTATTATTATTCATTATATTATTATTATTATTATTATTATTACTTATTATTTATAAGTTTTAATTTTGCTTCTAATTCACGAATATTTTCTTATTTCCATTCAAGTTACTTAAAACTATTCTAGAAATAACTTCAGAAAGTATTGAGCATATTTTAGTTTATTAGTTCCTACCGGCTATGGTGTGGTGGTAGGAAATAATAAATATAAATATACCTCATACTTTCTTTGTAAGTTATTTTCTAGAATAGTTTTAAAAAATTAAATGAAATTAGAAGAAAACATTTCGTGAATTGGAAACAAATACAACTTATATTAAAACAAAAGCTGATATACAGTTTAATATGTTATGGATTATAATTTTTAATTTTATTATTTATTATTATTATTATTATTTTTATTATTGATTATTATATTATTTAATTATTATATAGTATTATTATATTATTATTCATTTATATTATTATATTATATTATTATATATTATTATTTTATTATTTATTAATTATTGATTATTATTATTATTATTATTATTACTAGCATTGCAAGCCTTTTCCAATTTCCTTAAGGTATCAAACGCTTCATGAATTGATTTTCTGAGGAAGCATATTTAGAATAGATAGAAGACAAAACAGCTTTTTGATCTTTAAATTTAATATTTCGCCTTGACACTTCAGGAATCATCAGAGACGAGTTCTAGACTATTGATTAAAACAAAATAAATTTATTTATATATAAATGTGAAGTAAACAAATTAAAATATTAATAACTAACGTAATTGGAAATCAAAAATTCTAAAATAATATTAGTCAATAAGAGATTCGAATCCAGTCCAACTCAAAAACATTTCGTGTTTACTGGATATGAATAACTGCATGGTTTGGGCTTTTTGTTAAGAGAGATCACCAGCCTCAAAACAGAAATAATTCTGGGGGTGATCGGTGTAATAGTTAAAATGTAAATGTCGAGATTTGTGGTAGTTATCTCGTTTTCAAAGTTCAAAGAACGATACAGGCCTGATATCTATGTTGTAAGACACGACGCTTGACAGAGTTAGTAGTATACACGATGTAAGAGAAGTTTCAGCCATCCTGATATTGGCATACTACCTGACTCACATTCTCCTTAGTCGCATTAGTTTTTTTTCGGAAGACATAAAAGTATCAATGGCCTATATTATCTAGCATTATTCCTTATCGTTAGATTTGAGCAAATACCAGTTTTCAATATCAAGTTACAATGTTAACGAAATTTTTTGAGCATCTTTTGAGTTGGACTAGATATAATCACTCTAGTGATATAATTATTGTTTTAAGATTTTAGATTTAACGTTAGTTATTAATATTTTAATTTGTTACTTCACATTTATATTTAAATAACATTGTTTTGTTTATCAATAGTCTAGAACTCGGTCTCTGCATGATTCCTGAAGGTCAAGGCGAAATATTAAATTTAAAGATCAAAAAAGCGTGTGTCTATCTATTCTAGAATAGCCTCAGAAAGTACACATGGAGCAATTTCCTTTAGGAATGAGAAAGGTTGTGAAAAGCATCATTAATATTTTTATTATGTTACTATTATTATTATTATATTATGATATTATTGTTATTTATTTTAATACTTTAATTTTATTTATAATTCCTATTTCATTTTTCTTCCTATTCTTTTAAAAATCTTTCATATTACTTTTCAGATAATTATATTGAAGAATCCAAAGAGAGATGAACTAAAATTTATTATTTGTACCTGATTTTTCCTTTGCTAATTTTTGTATTTATTTTATTTAGGTTTAAGAATGTGAACCATTCTCCCTTTGGGCTTGGCTTCGTCTGCGTCGCGACGTTAATCGAGTTGCACCCCTCCTTGATTTAGGGCTCTGCCCGGTGAGCGGGTATTTATTCAACAAAATATAGATTAAAAATTATCTCATAATTCTTCTTTATCTTATATTTAATTTATATTTGCTCAACAAAGAAACTACAAAAGTGATTAAAAAATGACTAATATTGTTAATATTCTCATAGCTATCATGGATATTATTAATATTATTATCATTACTATTACTATTATCCTATTCTATATTTTTTGTTTATTTATTATTTATTATTATTATTATTATTATTATTTTATTATTATTATATATTATATTATTATTTATATTATTCTTTTAATATTATTATTTTAGTATTATTATTATATAATTATATATTATTATTATTATTATTATTTTGTTGTATGGTTATATATAATTATTATATTAATATTATTATTATATTATTATTATAATTTTTATTATTATTATATTTATTATTATTTATCTGTATTTTTTAAAGTCGTAGGCTTAGCATCATTATTATTTTATTATTATAATTGTTATATTATTATATTATTATTTATATATTATTATAATTTTTATATATTATTCATTATATTATCATAGGAAATATATTATTAATATTATTATTATTATTATTATTATTATTATTATTATTATTATTATTATTATTATTATTATTATTATTATTATTATTATTATTATTATTATTATTTGATTATTATTATTTATTATTATATTATTATATTATATTCATTATTATTATTTATTATTATATATTGATTATTAACATTATTAATATTAGTATTATATTTATATTATTATTTATTATTATTATTATTATGATTAATGATTTTTATTTTAATTTATTTTTAAAATTATTTTATTTTATGTTTAAATTATTTATTTAATAGGCAAAATTATTAATATATTATTAGTATTATGAATAAAATTATATTAGTTTTTAGTGTAGTGAGTAGAATAGTATAGTAGTGTAGTAGTAGTAGTAGAAGTAGTATTATGCTTTAAATTCAAATCGCCATATAGTCTACATAGTTTTTCAACTAGCTCAAAATTATATCTTAAATTACTTTTTCTGTTAAAAATTGGTTACCGCGTGGTAGCGTGGACGTATATTAGTATATATATATATATATATATAATATATATATATATATACTAATAGATTATATATATATAATTATATAGTATATAATATATACTAGATATATATATAATATATAATATATATATTATATAATATATACTATAATATTTTATAATACTATATATATACTATATTATATATAATTATATATATATCTGATAATATAATATATATAATATAATATATAATTATATATATATTATATTATAGTATATATAATAATATATATATATATAATATATATATACTATATTATATATATTAATACTAAATATATATATATCTTAATATTATATTATTAGATATATTATATATATATATATATATATATATAATATATATATATATATATATATATATATATATTAAATATTATAACATATATATATAATATATATATATATATATTAATATATATATATATCATATTATATATATTATATCCTATATATATATAGTATATATATATATATAATTAATTATATATAATTATATAACATATATATAATATATATATATATATATATTTATTATAATATAATAATATTATATATATATATTAGTATATATTATATATAATATAATATTATATATATATATATTATATTTATATATATATATATGATATATGTTAAATATATATATATATAATTATATAATATATATGTCATATATATATATATATATATAATATATATATATATATATACTATTTATTATATATATATATATGTATGTTATATATATACTTACTATATATTTATATTATTATATATATATATATATATATATATATATATATATATATATATATATATATTATATATATATAATATATTATATATTGTTTGTATA
>JABUQX010134992.1:7500-32500 GCA_015478945.1 Trachelipus rathkii | reverse complement strand
TATATATATATAATATATAATATTTATATATATTATATATTAATTTATATATATATAATTAATATATATATATAATAACTCAAAAACGCCTGTTTGGAATATATTTTTTTAGCCGAAAATTGGTATTTGAATTTGCGCAAGATTAGAAGCGCAAATTGCGATATAGATTTAGTCAGCGAATTTAAAAGAAATGGTTTAAAAGGATTCAGGGGAGGGTTCAGTTTTAGCTTCGGGCTGAGCCCTATTCAGCCCCTACCTATAAAAATGGACATAAAATTCTTAATTTTCAGCCAAATTTAATTGAAAAAAAAGGCAAACGGCAGCTTTTTCTGAGCTCTAAAACGTCTTTTTCGGGTATTTTTCTGGTCTTTAGTCATTTCTTTTGTATTTTTATTTTTTGAAAACCTGTTTTTGAAATTATTCACTTCAACTCCTGCAATTTTTTCGAAATGACTTCAAACTTGAAATATACATAGATGGGTCTATTATCATGAGAATCCATGAAATAGTTTCTTATTTTTTTGAAAATTGTGTTCAACAATGTCAAAATTCAAAACCTATATTTTTTGGTTTTTAATATGAAAAATTGCGATAATTGTTTTTCTGCTCATGTGCTCAGGATGAAATTTCAGAGCATATGTAATTGGGGGAGATACACAATTTTAATTAGATAATTTTTTTTATATTCAATAGTTTTGGATTTGATGTTGAAACAAATTTTAATAAAAAAACTTTGGGGAAATTTAAAAAAAAAATTTTGGTTTGAGTATATAAAAAATTATCTAAGTAAAAAAGATGTATCTCCTTTCAACCCAATTATGCAAGATCTGAAAATTTTATGTTGATTGGACGAGTAGGAAAAAAAATATTTTAGTTTCATTTTTCAAAAAAATTTTTTTTGGAAAAAGTGAAATATTGACTTTTTTTCTACTTATCAACATCAAATTTTCAGGTCTTGTATATTCGGGTGAGATACATCCTCTTTACTTAGATAATTATTTTATGCTAAAAAATTTTTTTTTTAAATTTCCCATCCAAATTTTTTTTTTTTAATTTATTCCAAGGATAAATTCAGAACTACTGAATATACAAAGAAATAATCTAAATACAAAATGTGTATTTCCACCAACTACAAATGCTCTGAAAATTTCATCCTCATCGCATGAGCAGAAAAAAAAATTATCGCAATTTTTCATTTAAAAAAACAAAAAAAGTAGTTTTTGAATCCCGACATTGGCTTGAGCAAAATTTCAAAAAATCTAAACTCTACTCGATATATTTTGTGGGCAATGGACGCTTCATGTATATTTCAAGTTTGAAGACATTTCGAAAAAAAAGTGTAGAAGTTGAAGTGAAAAATCTCAAAAACATGTTTTCAAAAACTAAAGATACAAAAGGAATAACTACGAACACAGAAAACCCCCTTAAAAAGACGTTTTAGAGGTCAGAAAAGCTGCGGTTTGCATTTTTTCGATCGAAATTGGCTGAAAATTAAGAATTTCATGTCCATTTTTAGGTAGGGGCTAAATGGGACTCAGCCCGAAGCTAAAATTGGACCCTTCCTTTCAGAGCGAGAATATGACATGGTTGCTTGTAATGGACATGTTTGGACTTACGCTTTGATGTTATGTGCAGAGCAGTTTACTTAAGATTTACATTAAAAAACTTTTCAATAAATTATATTTTTTTTTGGATTTAGATTTTATTTAGTTTGAATATAACATTTATATATGTTTACTCACTAATGCTCATAATAACAATTTTATCTCGAAAATAAATTATTAAAAGAGGAAAAAACATTTTAATTATTTTCGGATTTTTTTTTTTAAAATTATTTAATATATATATATATATATATATATATATTATATATATTGAATATATATATATATATATATATATATATATATATATTAATATATATATATATATATATATATATATTTATTACTTTTTTATATATATATAATATATATATTATATACTTATATATATATATATATAATATATATATATACATTATATATATATATATAGATATAATATATATAATATATATATATAAATATATTTAAATAATATATATATATTATAGTATATATATATTTATTTATAGTATTATATATATATATATATTATATAATATATATTATTTATAATTATATATATATATATATATATATATATATATTAAATAATTAAAAAAATCCGAAAAAATAATTAAATGGTTTTCCCTCTTTTAATAATTATTTTCGAGATAAAATTGTTATATATATATATATATAGAATATATATATATATATAATATATATATGATATATAGTATATATATATATATAATATATATATATATATTATATTAATACATAATATATATATGATTAAAATTGTTATATATATATATATATATATATATATATAAATTCATACCTCTTGTATATCAAAAACTCTGTAGCTTCGAGCTCGTATAACCTTTCCCGTCTTCATAAATTGTCAAGATGATCTGGCAATTATTTCGAATTTTATTTACAATAAATGTAACTATTTGCAAATATTCCTCTGTCAACATGTACAGAAACGCTTTTGAGAAGTTACAAGAAATATTCTTTTTTAGAGAACTCGATAGACAAAAATAACATAGTTTCCCTCTACCTGTTGCAACTGTCAGGGCGATGTTGACACTAGAGAAACGGCGTGACCCTCGGAGTTTACCTGCTTCACATACCTCAATTGGTTTAGCCAATAGGAATTGACCTTCTCTTTTTGGACCAATCACAGACAATTGGCAAGAGAAGCTCCTCCCTTCGCATATTTCTTTGATATAAACCCTCGTTCAATTAAGTGTTCTGCCATGCGGAAAAGTTTGCTCCTATTTTATTTATTATTAGTATTATTATTACTATTTCCGTCATTTCTTTTTTCTTATTTTTCGCAAAAGAAGTTAAAGAATATCTTTTTTTCCACCTTTTTTTTTTATACTAAAAGTTGTTTTCACTTTACTGTTAGATCTTATTAGAGGGGAAAACTTACACTTTATTTTTATTGACGCTTTTGATCACCAAAAAGGAAAATGAGACCAAGCAGCGATGACGTCACCAAAGAAATGTTTTTATGCTGCTAGATTTTCCCTTAAACGAAGAATCTATTTAGATTCTTAAGGGTACTTCTATAAATTGATCGGTCTTAACAAGGCAATTATTCAGGTAGTAATCTGTGTAAATTCTTTAATGCCGAGCATCTATATATATTATGCAGCAAGGTTGCTGGCTATTACGCGGTTGTTGTTACAGCAGCAGCAGTGGCTGCGCTGGCTGCTGCTGCGCATATGGCGCAGCGAGCAGCAGCAGCATATATGCGCTGGCTGTTGCCATATATACAGCATGCATAAGGGCTGGTTGCTGCTGGGCAGCAGCGTTGGCTGCTGGCTACAGGTTGCTGCTGCTGCTGCTGTTTCTTGCAGTACCGCTCGCTCCAAATGGTCCCATATATATATATATATATATATATACACAGAGAAAAAAAAATCAATCGTAAACTAAAATTCGATCAATCAAAGTATCATTCAATCAATGTAAATAGCAAATATATTTGATTTGCCATGATATTATTTCGAAAAAAACGTAAATAAATTGATAATTATAACTTTTAAATTAAATTTTAATCTTTAAATCAGGCTCATGAATTTAAATTAATACATAACTGTAAAGAAATGGAACTACTTCATATCGCGTACGAATTACTGATTTGCGACCCAACAATTGAATTTATATACAAGGCCTTCAAAACGCAGGTTTTCATTTAATTTGTATCAAAAATGGATGCCATGATTCGTCTTTATATACAAGTGTGTATTGTTGCGCCGTAGCTGCCATCTTTCTTTCATGTAAATTATTTAATCTTGCATATTCTGGTGTAAATGTCTTTATAAAAATAGTGAAAATAGACTATTACCACATATTCAACTGTTTCAGACGTGTTAACTGTGTTTCATACAGTATAATAAATAAAAAATATATATTTTGGAAAAAATAGGCCTTATAATGGCAATATACTCGCATACTTTGTGTTTCATTATTTCTGCACCAAAATATTTTTACGGATGTTTATCTCGCCCAAGTTTATTCATTATGTAGTTGTTTTACAATGTTGTGTCATTAGAACAATAAAAATAAACAGACAGTAAGAAGCCACTTGGGCCTATCAAGATTGTCTCGTGTCAAGCTAATAGAATCAATCACCAAACATGCTCATGCAAATCCACAAAGCACCCTAGGGCTTGTCAATAACTTACATAGTATACATGCCATAATTTTAAAAGCAATTAGTTTGTTTTCCCTTACTTCAAGTCTATAGGGTTAATATCATTTTCCACAAATAATTTTTTGTGGCAATGACCAAGAAAATTCTGCAATTAGTAACAGCTTACAGCCATACCTAACTTAATATCTCCTTTGGTCAGTAGTAAACTGTAGTATGAGTATATATATGGTTAGTTATATATATATATATATATATATATATATATATGTTATTATTGGTTGTTGCAACGTATAGAGATATATATATTATATATACATATATATGTATATATATATTTTGTTATGTTTATATATATATATATATATATAGTTATATATGGTATTATATATATATATAAAGATATATATATATATATATATATATATATATATATGTATCGCATCCCGAATAGTTCAGGGCATGTAATTCCAGAAAACTATAATATCAAGAGTGGAAAATAAATAAACATTTCTTTGATTTCCAGGAAGTACTTCATCGAGGAACTTAAAAAAATTATTTTATTCTAATATTTATTAATAACTTCTTAAATATTAGTAATATCTTAGACCTGAAATAGTGCACGCTCTGATTGACCTTGAAACCTGCATTAGTCTTGAGAGCAAAAAGTTGCCAAATACCGTTTTTTTACGCTTTTGAGAAAATATTATTTTTTATATCCTTTTCAACAGAGGAGGACAAAGTCCCCCCCGTTGTCCCCCAGTAGTCCGAGAACCCCGACTCTATCCATTGTTCTTTGTTTACCCGTGGGTATTCGTCTGTTTTAAAAAAAAAAATTCAAACATTTGGCACCTTGCATCCTATGTTCTGAGTAAGCAGCATCTTCTGAATTGTCAAAAACTGTAATATTTTCAACATTTTTAACAATTTTAATTTTAAAAGCGTTATTTTTTTTTTCCGCGGTAAAAATCTGTCCTCATTAATAAGATGCCATTTATTTTCTTGTAGCTGTTTTCTAGTCACATGCCTGAACTTTTCGATGCTGACCTATATATACAAGTAAGAGGGCAGGCATAGCAAAGAGCAAATGACCTTGATTATTTTGACTCAGCAGCAAGTGTTACCAGCGTTATATATATATATATATATATATATTAGCATATATATATATATATATATATATATATATATATATATATATACGGTATATATATAGTGGTGGCTCCAGGGCAGGGCAACCAGGCCAATCGCCCTGGGCCCCGCACCTTATAAGGGCCTCACACGCATGCAGAGGCTAACAGATTTAACGCCATGGTAATTGTTACCCAGAGGGTTGTCACCCCCAATTATAATGAAAATCACAGGATATACTCTAAAAAAATAAAATAATGAATAGTAAAAACGAAAATTGTCGCTCTTGTTAGGAAAAAAAACTACAGCCTCTCAAAGTTGTTAAAAATCCCCTAGGATTTTATAAAAAAAAAAAAAATTAAAAATTAAAAATCACAGGATATACTTTAAAAAAATAATAATGAAGAATAATGAAAATGAAAATCAGCAGTCTCTTTAGGAAAAAAAAGTTATAGCCTCTCAAAGTTTAAAAGTTTCCCATAGACTTTCTTATAAAAATTAGTGGACCTCGTGCTCGTATTAGGGCCATCCTAGTTCAGGTTATGATAAGATTTGTTAATTCTACATAGATATTCTCTGTGTATACCTAACAAAACTTATCATAATTTGACTTAAGGGACCTGAAATGAGACCTACCCTGGATGTATCAATATTGAAGAGTCTATGGGAGTTTTAATAGCTTTGAGAGGATGTAGCTTATTTTCTTAAATAATTGACCAAACTTGCATACTTAACATAGTCATATAATAAAAAACAATTTATTGGGTAGCTAACTGTGCAAAATGATAATGATACAAAAATTTCAAGATTTTCTGGTTAAAAATTATTATTTTTTTTTAGCAGTTTATATGAAACCTCATGTCCATATATGATGATATATACCTATTTAGATTATAAAATTGTTAGCAATGGAGCATATGGTATAGAAGAGAAAAGGCAGGTATAATAAGGCAAGGTTATTAGGTTATGCTAGCATAAGGTTATATATATATATAGTATATATATATATATGTTAGTTATATATATATATATATATATATATATATATATATAGTCAGAGGGGGTAAAAAAAAAAAAGTTTGAGGTTGGTGGGGTAAAAAAAAAACAAAACCCCTCACCCCCTTTCCTGAAAATATTTTTTTTTGAATTTGTCACCAAAGCAAAATTTCCTCTTTATTATCTATAAAAATGCCAAAAGAAAATGGGCTGCTCTAAATTGACAGTAATCAGCGATAACAAATGTCGAACCCCAGTTAAAAAATGGCTACAAAACCTTTTTACAGTTTTTAAAACTTTTGCTACCATTTCAAATGTATTACATTTTTTTTTTAACTTTTTTATTTGGTAGATACTACATATTGAACTTAGGCAAACTAATAATTTTTTTGAAAATTATTAGGCCCTGAAAATTTTTTTTTTTTTTACCCCATCAAATTTTCTCTAAATGGGGTAAAAAAACATTTTAACCTGGGTGTTATTGGCTAAAGTGCATAAAAGCTTGGAAAGTAGCTGAATGATGACAAGGCTAGAACAAAGGGGGTAGGGAGAAAAATGCTCATGAAAGTACCAGGGTTTGGGAGTCGGAGTCCGGGGAGTCAGTAGTTTTGAAGAGAGTGGAGTCTGAGTCAGTAATTTTGAAGAGGGTGGAGTCGGAGTCGGAAATTTTGAAGAGGGTGGAGTCGGAGTTGGTAATTTTCAAAAGAGTGGAGTCGGAGTCGGCAATTTTCAAAAGGTGGAGTCGGAGTCAGTAATTTTGAAGAGGTCGGAGTCAGAGTTGGTAATTTTGAAGAGGAGTCGGAGTCGGAAAAAAATTAACCGACTCCACTGCAGCTGAACCAGAACAAAGGGGGTATGAAAAACAGATCAGGAAAGTACATGAGTTAATTCACAGGAAACGGCTAGAAGCATTGAAAGTAGCTTAGAAAGTAATATATTTTTTTACCCCATGTTTTGTTTTTTTTTACCCCATTTTATATCGTCAAATGGGGTAAAAAAAAAATCTTAGTTTTTTGGATTTTTAAAAAAAAAAAAAATTTTAATACCTATTCCATACCTTCACTAATACCAACCTCAATAACATGTATACCATAGCATTTCTATATGTCAAGTGTATGAGGAGAGAAACAAAAGTTAAAGATTTTTTTTTTTTTATCCTGTCTGACTATATATATATATATATATATATATATATATATATATATATTATATATATATATTATATTATACATCGTTTAGAAAGAAAGAAGAAAGATATATATATATATATATAAAGTATATATATATATGTTATTAGTTAAGGTTATGCAAGTATATATGCTAGTGGCTCTAGGCTTTGCGGGGCCCTGGGCGGCAATGACAGCACTGGGCTTTGCGTGGTCCTAGGCAGTTTTTCATAGAAAACATACACAAGTATATAAAGTATTAAAATCTGTACATTATATATATACCGTAAAATGGGGGGGAAATGGGTAATTTTTTGAAGATTTTTTTTTTATGTTGAAGTGGCAAAAATCAGATATTTAAGTTAGACCCATGTTTAAATATTTATTTTCAAATTTAAAGCTTTGTAAATGTTATAGCATAACGAAAATATAAAAAATGTAAAGAAAAATATTTGTAGCAAATTTTTGAAAAATGCAATTTTCAAAAAAAATTTTTGGGGTAAAGTGGGTACTTGTAAATTATGGGACTTACGATTGAACAGTAGTATTGATATTAATACTGAAAGGTAATATAACTGTTAAAGATATTATAAAATTAATTTGGGTTGAAAATAACATGTGTGAGCTATATTTTTTTACCATTGTTAAAATCAATTTTTTTCTAAAATTATTTATTTTGGTTTTAATTTTTTAAAACTAAAATCAAGTTATAACCATATTTAAATGTTTTTTTTTTTTTCAAATTCCTAAACATTCATGCAAATGTTATGTAAGTATACAACAAAAATATAGAAAAATGTAAAAAAAAATATTTATAGTAAAATTTTGAAAAATGAGTGTCAAAAATGGAGTAATTTGCCCTTGAATAAAAATAAGTAATTGAAAATTATAATAATTACAATTGTACAGTATTATTTATTAATATTTCAAGTATATGAATAAAAATAATAATAGTAATAGTGGATAGGTAGGTAATAATATAATAATAATAAAAAACAACTTGTATACGGTATGGTACCGTATGTACAGTAATAATACCTATGGTACCTAAAAGAATAGTAAATAATGTATGCAAAGTACCGGTAGCTTATAATGTAGCTGGATGGTTTGGTATCATATATAGCTATATCATTAGTTTTGACTAAGCCAAATTGGTTTATGGATGGTTTTGGTATCATATATATATCATTAGTTTTGACTAAGCCAAATTGGTGGATTTGTAATTACAGTAATTTAACAAGCCCTAAGGTGCTTTTGTGAATTTGCATAAGCATGTTTGGTTAGTGGGTTGACTGGGACAGTCTCGACAGGCCTGTGTGGCTTCTTACTGTCTCTATATTCTTAATGTCTTAATGTCTTAGTAATAATAATAGAACTTAATAATTGTACCAGTTATAAAACATTTATTTAATATCAATGTTTAGCAAGCCAGAAATAAAAACATTTGGTATTATTAGGGAAATTTTTTTGAGTTATAGTTGTCATTTATTTAATTTCAATTAAATACAAATATTGAATATAATATTTTTTCTAATCACTTGAATCATTAAAGCAAATACTTATATTATAAAATTACTCATTTTACCACAAATTACCCATTTTACCCCAAAACCAATCACCATTAATATTTTACGAACTAAAAGGAATATGTGCAATTATTTACATCAAAACTCTTACTTTTACACTTTTGTATATGGTATTAGTCAGATTTTAATCCAAACTGAAAATTGGCTGAGATACAGACCTTAGTTTATTTTTGGAGTTTCTGATCTGGTAACATGTAAAATTTTTTTGAGTTATATTTGTCACTTATTTAATTTAAATTAAATATGTAATATTTAATATATTTATTTTTCAACAAACCTCAATTGTGCTCTGAATCACTCATCATATAAAAACTTATGTTAAATTACCCGTTATACCCCCATCATACCTGCTTTTCCCTATTTATGCCGACTGTATATATATATATATACAGGTAGTAGGTGTATATGGTAGTATATATATATATATATATATATATATATATATATATATATATGTATATATATATATTATATATATATATATATGGTCGTTGCCCAGAGGGCTGTCACCCCTAATTTTTATGAAGATATACTCTAAAAAAAAAAGAATAATGAAGAATAGGGAAAACGAAAATCGTCGCTCTCTTTAAATGAACCAACAATAGACACCTGTGACATTGCCAACCACTAAAGTTTACCTAGTTGTTGATACCATTAACACATCTAGCAACAGAAACAAAGCAGTATACTTTCAAAGAAGTATAGTCAGATGAGGAATAGTGAAATAGAAATAGCTTTGTAAGTTGTAACTGATAATGCAGCCAATATTTCAAAAATGAGAACAAGGCTATTAAAATATGAGAATTGCGACTTGATTTGCATTGTGGGTTCAGCTTAAATTATTAATAAAATTTATTATTATTATTATTATTATTATTATTATTATTATTATTATTATTATTATTATTATTATTATTATTATTATTATTATTATTATTATTCTCACGCATATTTGTAAACAACAAAATATCTAAGCATCTTTAGAAAAATAGAAGGCTCAACACTTGTGATCAAAGGAATTGAAAATTTAAAGAATGAATGACTTGCCATAACTCCAACTCATTATTAAGCCAGCATTATGCATCCCCATTACAGAGAAAATTATCTAAATTAGTGCAATTAATAAAATTGGGTGCAGAGTATTTGAGAACAAAGTAAATGTATGAAATGTATTTGTAGTAAATTTATGAAATTCTATTTTTAATATTTAAATATGCTTATAATAATAGATCACATAGCTATATCAGAAACTTAAAAAGATTACAAAAAAATCTTTTTTTTTAATATAAGATAAAAAGGATCTCAGTAATTTGAGTGTTACATCTAAGAAAAAGAAAAGAAAGAAAAGAAATTATTAACATTATTCAGCATTAGCCAGCTGTAATTTACTGTAGTGTTTTGGCTAACTCTATTATGAGGTGAAAGAGCTTGAAAATTATTATGTATTAACATATTTGCCCATTATGACATTACTATGTATATATGTATGTATATGTATATATATAAAGATAGATGCATATATATATATATATATATATATAATAATATAGTTAAGAGCATATATATAAGGTTAAGGTATATATATGTATACATAAACCATCTAGGTTGTCTACATTTATGGCAACGTAGATCCATCTAAGTTTTGTTTAGGTATGTAGCATTGGTATAGGTAGGTCTTGGTTTAGTACCTTGCTAGTTCAGGTTATGGTAAGTTTTGTTAAGTATACACATAGTAAACCTGTGTATGCTTAACAAATCTTATCATAATTTGAACTAATAGGAACCTAAACCGAGACCTAACCTATATGGATTGTCTATGCTGTAGACTCTAACCTACCTTAGATAGGTCTGTTGCCATAATCATAGACCTAATCTAGATTGTTTGACTGACTCTAAATTGAATAGTTTAGCGTAAGCTATAGATATTTGCTACATTATTAATTAATGTTATAGGCCTTACAGAGACTTCCAATAACTTTTATTAATTATTTCGGTGCATTTCCTGTATTCTCATAAAAAAATTATGAAAATTGGTAGAAAAGCCAAGTGATTTTAAAAATGTGGAGTTTGAGTCATATTTTATTAAAATGATATAGCCAGCAAAAAAAAATATTCCTATTGCTCAGCCTTAATTAGAATTATAGTTATGTTAGAGACAAAGTTTATTTATTAAAATTATAAGGTGAAGGAGTTAAAAAATTATAAGAAAGTTAGAAATGAAATTATTCAGTCAATAAGTAAGGCAGAGAAAGGACAGAAATAATATCAATAAAGACCAACAAGTTTTTAAAGTAAGATAAAACCTACAGGTTCAGATATGGTATTGGTTAATATTTTCAATGCTTATTTTGCATCAGTGTTTACTGAGGAAAGATTGGATAATATTATAGACTAATAGTTTGAGTAGGCTTGTAATAAGAAAGCTTACAGAATTGGAAATTCAGTTGAAAGAAATTAAACCTTTACTAGACCACAATGACATAGATAAACCTCCTGATGGTCTAGATAGTGGAATTCTAAAGGAAGGTAGTAGTAGTAGTACTGCAAAGGCTCTGTATTTGATTTATAAGTGATATGTAACATTTTTTAAAATACCAGGGGGTTGAAAAACTGCATATGATTTGCCTATTTATAAGTACATGCACACACGAACAGACTTGTACCTATATATATATATATATATATATATATATATATATATATATACACACACACACACATATATTATATATATATATATATATATATATATATATATATATATATATATATATATATATATATATATATATATATATATATATATATATTTTTTTTTTTTTTTTTTTTCAGGATTTGTAAAATTTTTAGGATTAATGAAAGTGTTTTAAAATACTTTGGGTAACTTACACATTTCATTCTTTGCATTCACCTTGGCATCTTGTACAAGAATAATTTTGGTTTTTAATAGCAATCATGAAAATGTTTTACTCTACATGACAGCTTTTACCAAAAGAATATAAGGTCAGTACAAATTTGTAAAATACATTTTTTCTATTTTAAAATTACTTACTAAAAAATTTGCTTGGAATGAATTATTTTTATAATAGTTAAAACAGTTATATAAATTAATATGGACAACAGATGTTTCAGGTTGTAGTATTTTTCCATATTATAACAACTACCCACCCTCCCACCCCTACTCTTCACAAAATATAATATAAATTGTTTAGAGAATAAAGCTTCTTCATTTAAATAAAAATTATTATTATTATTATTATTATTATTATTATTATTATTATTATTATTATTATTATTATTATTATTATTATTATTATTATTATTATTATTATTCTGTTAGTACATTGGAATCGAAAGCAAAGAAAATGAAGTCATCTGGAAGCAATTCAAATTTTGAGAAATGGTTTGACATTCCGAATTATAAACCAGTGATGAATAGTGATGATGAAGATATAACCCTAATTGAGTCATAAATGTGAGAAGAATTGATAAAATGATGATTGAACGTTTTGGGGAGTTGTGTGGTGTGAAGAAGGGCGTAATTGACAGAATAAACAAGAGTGAATTATGATGGTTTGGACTTTTTAAAAGGATGGATGATAGTCGGTTGGTTAAGAGGATGTATAGTGGTGAGTGTGCTGGGAATCGACCAGTTGGGAGACCGAAGAAAAGGTGTATTGAATCTGTAAATGTATGCGAGTTTGGCAGAGATTGCAAGAAAAGTACATAAAAGGAGTGGCTGGGTTTTGTGAGGGGTTGTGATTGTGAGACCTCTGGCTCAAGGAATTAACATAAAATTGACGGGATACCACGTGAAGCCCTTGCTTAGATTTTTTTTGTGATGAGCTGACCTCTAACTTAAGGGGATGGTAGGGAGGCTTCCTTTTCGACTTACGTCATGTTCATCTACTGCGCTTGTTTCCGGTGTGTGTTACACAACACCTCCACTCAAAATTTTTAGAGAAAATATATGATAAATATATATATATATATATATATATATATATATATATATATATATATAGTATATATAAATATAGAGATATATATATATATATAAGTATATATATATACATATTTATATATATACAAATATATATATAAAGATCTAAGAGATAGTATATATATATATATATATATATATATATATATATATATATATATATATATATATACAGAAATTGTATCTTTTGAAAATAGCCAAGAAAGTCGTTTGGCGAAACTTGCAGCTCATGTGGCCATTTTACTCTCAGAAGATGCTAAATGGAGTGTTGATATTAAGGCATATTATTATTATTATTATTATTATTATTATTATTATTATTATTATTATTATTATTATTATTATTATTATTATTATTATTATTATTATTATTATCTTTCTTTCTTTATCTTCCTTATATTTTCCCAAGAATGGGAGTAAGGTGCGTGAAGAGCATCGGAAAAGAAAATCAGTAGAAGAACATGACATAAGTCGAAAAGAAAGCCCAGCCTTACCGCCCCCTCAGTACCATTAATTAGTGGGAACTCATCGCAGTCAGAAAATCCACCCTAAAGCTTCATGGGACAGCGATGGACCCTCACTATGGTAGATCGTCAATGTAAGGGTTCATCCCTTGGCCCAGGTGGGCCACAACCATACCCCCTCACAATCCCCCGCCATTCAATCCTGTTATACACCTTTCTTCTCGCCTTTACCAAACTCACATTTCTCCCCTTCAAACATTCGTTTACGACTCAATCCACTTTTTCGGTCTCAAAGCCGGTTTGGTTCCTAACACACTCGCACCACTATACATCCGCTTAACCAACTGACTATCATTCATCCTTTCCATATGACCAAACCATCTCAACATACTTTCATTTATTCTCTCATTTACCCATTTCTTCACACCACACCACACCACTCTCTAATAAGTTCATTCCTCACTTTATCAATTCTTCTCACACCTAGCACACCCCTAAGATTGTCCATCTGAACACATTGAACTTTAGATCTATACTTATTCCAGACCATAGTCTCACTACTATACACAACACAGGGTCAACATACCCTCATGTAAAACCTTAGCACACTCAAGACTTAGTCCCTTTACATTCACCAACGATTTAATTGCACCAGCCACCTTCCTACCATTCACAACTTTCCTACTACACTCTGCATCATCCGTTCCCTTCTCATCCAACACATACCTCAAATATTTAAACTCAGACACTTGTTCCAGCTGCTCGCCATCTAACATAACTTCACACTGAGGACTGTCCTCACTCACAACCATAACCTTACTCTTATCTACGTTTACTTTCAGGCCCCTCCTTTTACATACCCTGCCAAATCTCTCTACCAATCTTCTCAAACTCTCTTCAGATTCACCACACAAAACCAAATCATCCGCATATAATAGATAGGGCACTCTCCACTCATCTCCATTCTCCATCATTCTAACACCATTTCCTGCCACCCCCACCTCTAATTCTTTCATAACCCCATCCATATACAAATTGAATAACCAAGGAGACATAACACAACCCTGTCTCACTCCGCTATTAATACTAAACCAATCACCTTTGACACCATTTATTCTCACACACGCCTCACTATCCTCATACATACTTTTGATTCCATTCAGAAGCCTACCACCAACACCATATATCACTAACACCTGCCATAGAGCTTCCCTATTAACCCTATCATACGCCTGTTGCAAATCCATAAAACCTAAATACAATTTATTCTTTTTCTCCTTAATTTTCTCAATCATTTGTTTCAATGTAAAGATTTGATCCACACATCCTCTACCACTCCTAAACGCACCTTGTTCTTCACCAATCAGTCCTTCAGTCACTCGACGCACTCTTTCGACCAAAATACCAGCATATATCTTCCCTACAACACTCAATAAACTATATATAATTTCTATATATAATTTCTACAGTTCCCCTTATCTCCCTTACCCTTATATAAGGGTACATATTGAAGGGCTCTGAGGTTTTGGAACAATAACCTCCATAAACGCTTCATTACACCAACTTCCAAATCCAATCAATCACAATTTTGTCTCCATTCTTGATCATTTCACAATTATTTCATCTATACCTGCAGATTTACCATTTTTCAACTTTCTCACTCTACCCATTACCTCCTCCTTGCTAATAACCTCATCCCCAAAATACCTATTCCTTCTTGCACCATCAAACCCACACACATTCACTATCACCTCTTCATTACTATTATTCGAAGTGTTCTTTCCACACTCTTCTAACATCCATTTACTCATTTACGAAAGTGCCAAATTTATTCATTAATTCTATGAAGATTTCCATCTCATTCTTAACCTTTCGCGCTTCTTCTCGAGAAGAGCTTCCTATTCCCTTGTAAGTCCCCATTCATCCTCTCTTCCAACTGTTCATTTACCTCTTGTTTTCTCCTACGTATGCACCTTTAGTATTTTTTTCCTCCTTATATAATTCCAAGCATCTTTCTTTTGAAACCATCATTTGCTTTTAGTACATTTACAAGGTGTATACCAACAGGGAAAACACAGGGAAAATGAAAAGTGTGCAGGGAAAACACAGGGAAAATAAAATTATCCAATCCAATTTATATCAGGCATCATTTTTGCTTAGCCCCTAAAGTATAGTGAAGCACATATTGACTTCGAAGTTATCTTAAAAAGGGAGATCTTAAGAAGCTCAATTGGCTCAAGGGATGTTAAAAAGGTGTTTTGTCTTTGAAGGAGGAGGAAAGTAAAGAGCACAAGAATATCATTCATGATTCTCCTCTTCCTAGTACTTAGAATTTAAATTGTTGATAAGTCCAATATGGAGTAAAATTAAGTAAAAAATTTATATATCGACTTTTTCTTAGCCTAAGAATTTATACTTCTTGAGTTATTGAATCTTTATAATATTATTTTTATTAAAATTTATTCATCTGCAGTATCAGCGCATTTAACTAATTTCTCTTTTTTATTTTACAGAATTGAATTAATTTGTATTATATAATATTTAAATATTAGAATAAAATGGCAAAAAACTATTATAAAGCCAGTTTTAATTTACAATGGCTGGACTCCACTTTGCATCCAGAAGGGTCAAAATAGCTCAGAGAATCAAAATCGGAACATTACGTTTTGTGCATCTATTGCAAGAAAGAATTTTGCCTTTCCAATATGGCAACAAGATCCATTAAAAGTCATGCAAGTAGCAAGAAACACCAGAGCATCACTAAATGCTTAAAATCCAGCTCGCCGGACATGATGAACAATTTTGTTAAGCAAAGTACTGGGTACTGTTCAATTAATTCTAAACAGTTGCAAACGAATAATTCTGCATCAAGTTCTTGTTCTCAGGGAGCCTCAGTTGGTTCTACCTTGGATGTCTCTTTTAGCAAGGCAAAGGATGTACAGAAAGCTGAAATAATGTGGAGTTTGTTAATCAAGCTCATATTTCCAATAGAGCTTCTGATTGTTGCCAAAAACAATTTAGTAAGATGTTTCCTGATTCGCAGATAGCTCAGTCCTTTGGTGTGAGCAAAGATAAACTTTCCTATTTATGTGTATTTGGTTTAGCTCCTTACTTTACTTTAAAAAAAAAAAAAAAAAAAAAAAAGGATTTCTATTGAAGTTTCAACGTAAAGACCAATTGACACCCTTCTTGTATGATGATCTCAGTCACTTAGTTAAAACTTTAATGAAAAGAATTCTAAAACCGAACATTTATTGTTCAGAGGTCAAAGTTTTAATAAACATTAACTTTAAAAAAAAAAAATCATAAATGCAGAAAATATGGACCTGTATCATACAGCAAAAGAGGGAATTAGGAATGCACCTCGAAGACTGCAAACTCCAGAAATTTTAAAATTTAGAGAAGATTGTATGTAATTCTTGCAAGTACTTATCCAGAAGTTAGTAGAAAGAAGTCCTCTTAAATATTCCATCACAAAGGCATTAAGTTGTTTGTCACCGAAGGTAATGCTTTCTAATAACTCTGAAAGAATTAATATGTGTGTTGAAAAATTCATTGATATCAAGCGAATTGATGGTTCGACGGCTGATATAATCAAAGAGGATTATGAACTTTTGATATCTAATTCCTATGTCCTTGAACTTCTGAAAAATTTTGATGAGAAGGAAGATAGACTCGATCAACTTTTCATTGAAATTTTTAAAAATGTAAACGTTCAAAAAACAAAACAAAAAACTTTGTAACACTGATTCTTTCTTTATTTCATGGGAATGCTTCTGTAGAGAGAGGTTTCTCGACAAACAGACATTGTCTACAAGAAAATTTGTGTGAAGAGTCAGTTGTTGCTAAAAGAGTTATTGCTGAAGAAATGAAAAATACTGGAGGGGTTGATTATTGTATTACAAATGAGATGATGTCATACTGCCGCAATGCTTCTTCAGAGTATAAAACATACTTAAAAAGAAAACTGTGCCAAAGAAGCAAAAACTCTGGAAGGTGCAAAAAAAAAAAAAAAAGGAAATTAGCAGCTGAGATTAAAGAGGCTGAAGAAGTTAAGAGAAATATTGTCAAAGAGACAAAAAACAACTTCATATTTTAGAAGAGAAAATAGCTTTTCTTAAACAGTCATAAACTTTTTTTTTTTAAGATTAATGTACTTATTTAGTAGGTTTAGTTTAGAATTAAATAATTTTATTTGTTTTAGAGAAAAGGAAAAATATTTTTATTTCATTTTAGAGAAAAGAAAATGTGCAAATGTTTTTATATTTTTGTGTACCTTTGTTTTTGTAATTTTTATTTTGAATAAAGTAAAAGAAAAGGGAAAAATGAAAGCAAAAGCAGGGACCTGGTAAACATATTTGGCAGATATTTAGAAAATTAATTGAGATTGTGTTTATAACTTTAGTTATATAAATAATTTTGGAAGTCTTTAAAAAATTTTCAATGCAAATATAAATTTCACTTGTAAAATGTCAAATTGTATGATGTCGTTTAAATTTGTGAAAGCTGGCCAAGAAAATTTGTTTACTGGGATGGTTAGAGGGTGGGCTCTGGAGGGCTTTCATTTTTTCACCTTTCCTTATTGATAACAAAGAAAAAATGATGTTTTTTATCATTTATTTTAGTCCAGGGAAATTTTGGAAGAACAGGGAAAACACAGGGAATTTGAAAATTTCAACTTGGTATACACCTTGATTTAACCACGCTTCTTTTTTACTTTTAACCGCTTGCTTCACCTCTTCATTCCACCACTCACTGTTAACATTCTTACTTCCTACCTTAGCACATCCACATACTTCTTTTGCACTGCTAACAATTGTTTCCTTCATTTGCTCAGATTTGTTCAGTTTCAACTTGTTCACATTCAACTGATTTACTTGCGAGCGTTCTTACATACTTATCCTTATTACCTTGTTCACTTAACTTCTCACTCTTAATTTTACCCACTTCCTTCCGTATCACCTTCCTCTCCATCCAAGCCCCCACTAACTTAATTTTACATAGAACAACATAATGATCCGATAATCCCATTCCTAAACCCCTCACTGATTTAACATCCAACACATACTTCAACATCTCCTTCACCAACACAAAATCAATCATACTTTTCACTTCGATACCATCTCTACCTACACCAACTCTAGTATACTTATGGATACTCTTGTGTTTAAAGAAGGTATTACTTACACACATACCTCTCTCTCCTCACAGAAATCAATCACCTTCCTACCATTCTCATTTTCTCCCGACACCCCAAAACTACCTGTTATACCATCCCTTTTTTGATCACCTATCCAACCATTCAGGTCCCCAACACTATCAATCTGAAGCTTCTACTCACCCCATCCAAAACATCATTCAGATTATCCCAAAAATCGTACTCTCTTCAACGTTTCCCTCACTGATGGACCATACTTCACAACCACACACATACCTTGACCTTTTTAAACTTAAATTTAACCATTACAATTCCTCGCACACACAAAGTCTACCATAGCTCTGTACCACAAGTCACTCATCAAAATTGCAACTCCTCTCTCCCCTCTCATTCCTTTCCACATCAGCACACACACATTTCACACCACACCACTCATTTTCACCGTTTCCTTTCATCTTTGTTTCAGTCACAGTGAGCAACTCAATTGCCTTTCTAACACATCCATCACCTCTCTTCTCTTCTCCTCAACATTTATTCCTCTGATATCCATGTACCCATATTGACCATAATTTCGTCGAAAAATTAGACGGCTGTTTACGGCGATCAATAGATTATCTCCGAGGCATGCATTAGTGATTCTCAGCAAGAGATAGGTGGTAGTGGGTAGCCAACCCAACTACCACGTCCCTTAATCGCCTTTTACGACACGCAGGACATACGATGTGGGTAATCTTTCTCCCCCCACACATAGGGATATGAGTAGTAGGGGTCTGTAAGGTGTTATCTAGAAGAGGGGTGTACTGCATGTTATATGATATATGGATAAATGGTGGTCAGTAATATGTTGCCTTGAGGATAAGTGTGTAAAGAATATAAACACAAAAGAGAAGGGAACCATTAAAATGGGAGGTAATTTCATCGCTTCGAGTATGCGTGTACTCTCCCATATGTAATTTATATATATATATATATATATATATATATATATATATATAGTATATATATATATATATATATATATATATATATATATATATATATATATATATATATATATATATATATATATATATATATATATTATAAAAGGAAAAGGTTTTCCAACATCGTCGTCGAACTCTTGAGGAATTGAAGGAAAGGATCCGAGAGGAAATCGACGGAATTCACCCTGAGATGGCACGGAGAGTCATGGAGAACTTCCAGGAACGATCTATGATCCACCATGTTTAACTGAAAACTTTCATATATATATTTCAAATAAAGTTATTTGCAAGGAATAACATAGTTTTTATTAACCTTTTTTTCTAATATTTACATTTTTATTTTTAATGTTTAAATGAGTATTTCGTAAATAAGGTATGTTGCTGATTATTTAAAATAAAAGGTGTATTATATATGTATGAACATCATTATACAATATCTCATTGTTAAAAGAAATGACGCTTATTATGTTTGTTCCGCAAAGCATATATCTCTAGTCTATCAAGAATTACATAAAAAAAAAAAAAAAAAAAATTTGCAATAATATAAGTGCCTCTTTTTAATATTTATTGTTCTATTCTATATCTGGTAGCATTGTCATTCCCTTTTAAAAACTATTAAAGATTGATACCGTATTGTTTATTTGTCAATTCACAATTTTCATTTCTTTGCTAGTGTTAGGCTAAATATGTGCAACAAATTTTATGCAAATTATTTAATAATGAAATCATTTTATTCTGTGATTTTATTCACTTTTGAAATTTTTTTAATTAATATTATATAATATTGTCAATATTTTCAAATATTATTGCCTTAAAATTAGGGATGTGCCAAAGTATTGGTATTGGCTCCCAAAGGGTATTGACATTTAGCTCCCAAAGGGTATTGGCATTTAGCACAGGTATTGGTATTAGTCAAAATGTGTCAATACTGTTCAGTTATTAAAATTGTTAAAAAAAAGGGCAAAGTAACAATATGTTAATGCTCTTGAAACTTCCATTCGAGAAGTTTATAAAATAAGAAATAGGTGGTCTTTTTCATACCTAAAAAAAAATTACAATATAACAAATTAATAGGAAGTATTGGTATTTGCTGAAATTCCAGTATTGGTATTGGCAGTAGCATCAATGAGAGTATTGGTATTGGCCAAAGATTCAGTTCTGGCACATCAATACTTAAAATATTTACAATTTTTGTATAACATTAAATGCGAGAGGTTTTATAATTTTCTTTTTTCATTTTCGTTATAAGTATGTATCATGATAATATAATATTTTATATCTTTGCCACCATTATTAATTAGCTTAAAACAATTTCAAATTCTTATGAAAACTAAATACAATAGGTAATATGTTTTACTTTGCCATATTAGTAAATAATGACGAAGTAAAACATATTAACTATTGCATTTAGTTTTCATAAGAATTTGAAATTGTTTTAAGCTAATTAATAATGGGGTCAAAGATATAAAATATTATATTATGTTGATATAAAAAATTATATCTTAATGATTGAAAGCTTTGATTGAAAGGCTTTGATTGAAAATTGATGTAAAATTTTCGCTCCTGAGAGGAACCGGGGGTGATTGGAAAATTTATATCAAGTTGATAGAAATTTTTTTTTCTGTGTATATATGTGTGTGTGTGTGTGTGTGTGTGTGTGTGTGTGTGTGTGTGTGTGTATGTGTATGTGTGTTAGGGTTGGCCGGGCTTCCCAGTTTGAATCTTGATCCAGTAAACTATTTCGTCTCTATTAACTTTATTTTCTCCTTCCTTCCTTAACCGAGCGATCGTTGAACCTGTGTTGAATATTTGAGAATCCTCAGAACCTTCCAACTATCATCTGATTGTTTAAACCCTTTGTTTATTTCAAAGTTTCACAAACATCTTAAGCTGGAAGATTTGGAAACCTCTTAATTCTTGTTATCTCATCTCATATCGTCAGAATGTCTTCCATATATAATGTTCGAATGGTAATCTTCTCTTCCATCTCTCTGAATATTGATCCTCTACTTTTTGAAATTTCGGTGTTCTGTGACACTAAAATCTTTCTTCAAAAAAGTTTGAAGAGTTGTTTGGATCCTAAAAGTTCCTGTTTCGAAATCTGCTCATCACACTTCAACATCCCTGATTGCAAATCCAGTCGTTCTAAATTTGATGTTGCAAACTATTCTTATCTGACAATAATGATATTCTGAAAGTTCTTCTTATTCCCAACTTTTTTCACTAATGACCTACCTGGTACTACTTCTTTACCATTCAAGGGCAAGTGACCTCCCCACTGAATTTTATGCAATTTTTTATAAATGAAGTTAGGAGGGTGGATTTGGAGAAACTGATCCTTTGATTATTCACAAATTTCTTATTGGGAGGAGAAAATATCTTTCTTTTCAAAGCATCAAAAATGCATTTCCTTTATAATTTTTTTTAAACACTTAACACCACATCTTACGGGCAGAGCCCTATTCAAGGAGGGAATGTATTATTATTACTATTTTTATCTATCAACACTGCATATTTTATACATAACTAAAAAATCATCTTCGAAATCATAAATTTAAAAATTTCTTTTACCCTTTATGTGATAATTTTTTTTTCTGAAGGATTAGATTGTTATTTTCAATAAACAAGGCGTCTAAAAGAACAGTACCTTGGGCGCCTTCAGATGTTCTCACATCACCCTAGGTGGTTGCAATATGAGTATAGCATTTCCTTGTATGTAGTAAGCATCATATATCTATAGGATAGCTCCTCTCATGCAATTATTACTGAATTGTCTATCTCCATTGCATTAGTTTCATCAACATATGCACTCTCACTGATTGTACAATCTCACTCAATCTGTTGAATTGTTGAATCACTTTTCTGATATAGAGCTATTACAATAACGTGCCCTGGCCTTCTGAATCCATTAGCTACATATCACTCCCTTTGAAGGGAGCAAGCATGACCTCTCTTTCCAAACAGAGTCAATCTGTCCAGCTCTCTGACCTAACTATTTGACCCCAAATTTGACCCCCAAGTTCCAATCCCAAATCTTGTAAATCTACTTGTAATATCTAGAACACTCTTTTTCTACTAACTTTTTTATTCACTTCCATTCACTTACATGTCTATAGCTTGCAAATCCATTTTCGCATAAGAATATTAAAAATATAATACAAGTATATGATAATATAATAAATTTTATTAGATTTTTATTTTAAAAGTAAAATGCCATAAAATAAATAAATAATTCATTATCCTCAGGAAAAAATCTTTATATATGATAATTTGATATATAATAATTTATGATTTATTAATGTTTTATTATTAAAATAAAGCATTTATTTATTTATTAATTCATATATTTTGAAACTGTTTACATTTTCTAAACATTCTATCATTTATTTATTTATTTATTTATTTATTTATTTATTTATTTATTTATTTATTTATTTATTTTGCTATTTAAATATTTACGTAATTTTTAACTAATTATATACATCTATTTGCTAATTAAATAGTTTATTAATTTAATACAATAGTTAATCTGCTAATTTATTATTATTATTATTATTATTATTATTATTATTATTATTATTATTATTATTATTATTATTATTATTATTATTATTATTATTATTATTATTATTATTATTATTATTATTATTATTATTATTATCATTATTATTATTATTATTATTATTATTATTATAATTATTATTATTATTATAATTATTATTATTATTAGCATTTTTAATTTTATTAACAATTTTGGTATTGTTGTTATTCTTTATATTATTATTACTTATTACTTTACCATGTAGTTATTATTATTTATTATTGGTGGATTATTATTATTATTATTATTATTATTATTATTATTATTATTATTATTATTATTATTATTATTATTATTATTATTATTATTATTATTATTATTATTATTATTATTATTATTATTATTATTAACATTTTTTTTACAGCAATTATCTTCACCATCAGTATAATAACCACTATCCTTTGTTGTTGTTAATTTAGTATAACTTCAAAATTGATGCATTACAAAAGTTGAAGGAATCATTATTATTATTATTATTATTATTATTATTATTATTATTATTATTATTATTATTATTATTATTATTATTATTATTATTATTATTATTATTATTATTATTATTATTATTATTATTATTATTATTATTATTATTATTATTATTATTATTATTATTATTATTATTATTATTATTATTATTTATTATTTTTATTATTTTTATTATTTTTATTATTATTATTATTATTATTATTATTATTATTATTATTATTATTATTATTATTATTATTATTATTATTATTATTATTATTTATTATTAGTAGTAGTAGTAGTAGTAGTAGTGATTTTTAGTATTAGTATTAGTAGTATTATTATTATTATTATTATTATTATTATTATTATTATTATTATTATTATTATTATTATTATTATTATTATTATTATTAAGAGGTAAAAAAGGTAATCGCCGGATTAAAAAACAAAAAATGTGATGTTCATACTATCCCCAACCACATCCTCAAACTCGCTGCCGACAAAATAGCCACCCCTTTAAAACACTTGTTCAATGAGTCATTTTTGACAGGAGTTTTTCCAAATATTTTCAAGACAGCAAAAGTGATCCCTATACCTAAAAAAGGAGATCTATCCCTAGCAAAAAATTACAGACCAATAGCTATCACAAATACGATTAGTAAAATATTTGAGAAATTAATTTTCAATCAGATAACAGAATATTTTATATCAAACAACATTCTCAGTGATTCACAATTTGGATTTAGAAAAGGACGCTCAACTGCTGATGCCCTCATTTGCTTAACCGAAAAACTTTACAGAAATATAGAAAATAAAGACTCCTCCCTGTTATTATTATTAGATTTCACAAAAGCTTTTGACATGATTGATCATGACATACTACTAAGTAAAATGAACAAAATGGGTTTTGAAGGAACAAACTTACAATGGTTTAAAAGCTACTTAAAGGAGAGATCTCAATACGTAAAACTAAATGAAACTACTTCAGCCACGCTTCAAACATCTACTGGCGTACCCCAGGGCTCAATTCTTGGACCATTTCTATTTACCCTATATACAAATGATCTGTTCAACTCTCATGACGCTTTTTCAGTATCATTTGCTGACGATACCTCCATATTAATAAATGACAAAAATGCCGAGTCTCTATCTCGCAAAGGAGTTGACACATTAACAAAAATAATGAA
>JABUQX010134991.1:5000-30138 GCA_015478945.1 Trachelipus rathkii | reverse complement strand
TACATTTAAGTCCCTGGTATAAATCATTAGTAATTATGTAGCAAATGTGAAAAAGTATTACACAACTATTGTATTAAAACTATAAACTTTTAATTTACAAAAATGGTATAAAAAATTCTATAAAGTTGTTTTATCGATAAGCATATATTTTAAATGTATCAGTTCAATAAAAAATTAAAAAATAAAGTTCCGAAAAAAAAGTAGCTAACAATTTCATTTTTTTTTATCAATGTATTTTTCCAATTTTTTCTGATTATTTATATAGCTATTGATAATAAAAATTTTCTTTCAATAGTAATTTGTATTTTTTTTTTTAACGATTATCAATGACTAAATTGAAAATACCAAACATAGTTAATTAAATATGTTGAAAAAGTATAATGGTGCTGTGATATTTTTCCTTCTAATTGCTGAGGATTATCTATTAAGAGTAATTTACTGTGAAATTGACAACCTATTGTGTCAAGATAGAGTTTGAAAGCAATAATTTTTGTTTCAGTTAGTAGATGATGTATGGTTGCAGAGGGAAGGCAACCTGTTATTATCCTGATAGCTTTATTTTACACAGTTTCTAATTTCTGAATTGTGATATTGTGTGAGCCCAGGCAGTTGATGCATAAATTAGAAAGAGGCGGAGGCGTTGTTTTATGCTATTATGAGGGGTTTCTTTATATTACCTAAAGTATGTTTCTGTTAGTGTTTTTATAAGCATTTAATTTGTGTAGCTGTTGAAGTGATTTTTATTGATTATATATATATATCAGGGTTCACACTTTCTGGAAAGTCAGGGAAGGTCAGGGAAAGTCAGGGAAAAAAAAATTGGTCAGGGAAAGTCAGGGAAACGTTTTAAGATATGCTGAAAGTCAGGGAAATTCCAAAAAAGGTCAGGGAAATTTTAAAATTTCAAAACATATGAAGAATGATCCATGGACCAAGTTGCATATTTTTGATATATTTTTTTTCCTTACTGTATAAGTGGAATAAGGAGACTGATATTGATTAACGTGGAATGTTAATTCTGGGGAGGTATTATTTTCATCTGAGTAAAATCTACTTCTATACCTGTTCTTTCTATTTTTAGTTCACTATACCTTACTATTCTTCATATTCGTAGAAGTTGTTCCAAGTTCATCCGTTCGATTGAGGTGATTGTATATGGATGTGTTTTATACTGATGACTTATAACTTAATCTGTTTATATCTTTTTTTCTTTTTAGGGATTTATACTTTTTGAGGTTTTTTTTTGAGGTTTGACGAAGTGATTTGTGGATTTTTGTGCAGTGAAGGTCTTTATTATTTATTTATAAAATGACTTCAAACAAAAAAAAACTAACTTTAACGACCATGTGGTTGGACGTCAAACTGAACCCACAGTTTATCAGGTGGTTTGGTAAAGGACCTGAACATTCCAAGGGTCATTTAAACTTTTTTTTTAAAAAAGAGTTGGTAAAAAGAAACTTTGATCTATCTAACATGGACGCCAAGCCGAAGTTTCACATTTCAAGAGGGGAAACTCATTTGATTTTAATCAAAACTCAGCAGGACCAACCATAATTGAAAAACTTTTCGTTTATGTGTTCTAATAATTACAAAAATATTAGTGAAAGTGTGTGCACTGAAATTATGCCATTCCATTAACTTCTAATCATACTCAACCGATTGTAAATGACCCTGAGTGTTATATTAATAACCAACCAAAAACCAGTGTATCAATCAGTTTCATTCTTTTTGCATTAAAAGATGAATGCTACAAGATCTGAAATACTATGGGCAATAAAGGTGGTGGATGATAAAAATGTCGTTAAAACTCGTGTGTTAGAGTAGTAGGGGAAACATTTTAAATTATGTTTCCAGATTAGTGCTGCAGCTTCAAATTTTTAAAAATAGGGCTGATGAAATGTAAATATGTGATAACCATGGACCTTGCTCCCTATTTTCTAGAAAGCAAATACACAATACACGCTACTTTGCAGTGAAGTCATTCTACCCATGAATTAAAATTCAAAATATTTTTGGATTGGGTGATTGTCTTTCTAAGAGACTTTGATGAGTTTTTTCTTTTATAGTACCTGGGAATCAATTGTTTATGCGGAATTGTGGCAAATTATTAAATTAGGACTGATATTTTCGCAAGGAAATGCGACAGTGGAAGGAAGGTTTTCTAATAAATTAAGCAATTTTAGTGGAGGAATCTGAAAAAACATAGCCTGATTCTCTTGAAACTGAATAATCTATAAGATCCATGAAAGGTATTTCTAAAGTTCCTATTCACTCAAAAAATGCTGACAATTGTTTAAGGAGCTACCCATAGTGGGAGATATGAAGAACATTTCAGAGTCAAAACAGAACCAAAAGAAGAGAATAAAAAGGTTGAAAAAACAAAAAATTTATAAAAAGATCTTTAAAAAGTCAAGAGTAAAAAAAAATGTTTTAAAATGAAAACTTTGATAGAAGTATATATAAAAAATCAAAAATTCAGATGTTTGAGAAGAAAAAGTTAACCTAAAATCTCCCCATTAGAACTTTTGTGATCACAGGTGACGGTTATTCACCTAGGCTAATAATGTAAGCTTTTTAATTTATTTTTCTTTTTGTATAAATTAAAACTGTTACCTCAGGAGAAAAAAATCATAAAAAAAAGAGACGGGATGAAAGCAGGTCGGAAACTCCATGTTTTATTCATTTAAAAAAAAAAAAATTTTTTTTCAAGTTTCATCGATGAAATTGAACCAGTGCTAATGTAAATTTTCAATTAATTTAATGTATGAACTGAGTAAATAGGGTGCAATAATGATTAATAGATATTTTTATACGCCAAAAATAACGAACACGCTGGTCAGGGAAAATTTGCGGATTTGGTCAGGGAAGGTCAGGGAAAGGTCAGGGAATCCAAATCAAAATTTCAGTGTGAACCCTGTATAAAGTATATAATAGTTATATATTATCATATATATATATATATATATATATATATATATATATATATATATATATAATATATATATATATATATATATATATATATATAATATATATATATATATATATATATATATATATAAATTGATATAAATAATGTATAAGAAATTAAATCAACTATATATTGTAAACATTAAATAACTAACCTTGTTTTTGGGTTAGATGACGTTTTGCAAATCATGAAAGCAGAAAAAAAAAAGGTCTCCAAAGGGACTAAAACTTTCAGAATGAAAACAGATAGAATATAGTAATAGTATAGGGTACAAGTAAAATGAAAGTTTCTGTCAAAATTTCCGGAGTAAAATAAAATAAAAAAAGGCTTTCATTTTCCTCTACTACAGCTATTTGAAAAATCCTTTAGTTGACAAAATAAAATCTCGTAGAAAACATAAAAAATAATTGTCAAATTAGTACTTCATTTAATCACAAATATTTTAACCAATATCCAAAAACAAAAACTAAATCATAGTTTCGGATCATTCCTATAAAAAATAAAAGAATCAAAAAATAACTCACATTAAAACTGGACAGATACAAAAGAAGAAAATAAACATAGGCCCCTTTTATGTGAAGTGACCCACAAACATACCTAAAAACTAAAACAAGTATCTTATAATTTAAACTTTTGTTTTTTCACCCCTTAATTACATCCCAAAGACTTCCTTAGTTCGATTATATTTTTCATATTATTTTTCTTAGTTAAACCATCTGCTATTTGTAACCTTGAATTTACCCATTCTACTGACTTAACCACCCTATTTTCCATTTTTTCCTTTAAATTAGCTAACTCTATTCTCAAGATCCTATTCTTTACCCCCTTAGTCGAATTTATGCTATCTCTTAAAGATTTACAATCTGTCATAGCTATAATATCCATTTTTTCAAAATCATTGGTAATTGTTAATTCCTCCCACAAATATTTAAGATATTCCCCCCATTCTATAGCCTCCACCATACTCAAGGTTTCAGCTGATAAAGTTGAACTAACCACTCTTTTTGCTACTTTGGACTTCCACAATAAAGGACATATATTACCCTCTCTATCTCTTATCCGTATGCAATACCCTATCTGTGTCCTTCCCTCGCTCACATTACCAAAAGATGCATCTGAGTAAACCTCCAACCTCATTCTACCCTTTCTTAATTTTGGTATTTTCATTTGAATTTCTTCCTTTTTTTCTCTTTGAGCCACTTTAGCTAGCTCTTTATAATCTTCTACCGTAGCCTCTTTCATCTTCTCCAAAAAACTCACGTTTCAAAACTAAGATCCGGAACGAGTATTTGTGCCATTCAATTTAATGTTCCAACAATGATCTATTACTCTGTCTATCTCTTCTTCATTTAATCTTTCATCTTTTATTATCTTGTTTATTTTTAGATATCACTAAAATTTTTCTCTGTGTAACTGTTTCTGACTTAGTATAATATCCCCCTTCCTTTCCTGTTTGTTTCCACTTCTATTCCTAGAGTTTTAAAAAACGTACTTTCTTCTCTTCCAACCTTCAGCTCTTTCTTTATTTTCGATATGATTTTCTCCTCAAACCTTTCATTCCCACCGTATATTAGATCATCTACATGAATTCCCATTATACCATAAACAACACCATTCTCTTCCCATTTGAATATAGTGTTATCTATTTTACTTCTCTTACCTCCAGTTTTTATTAACACTTCCACCAAGCTCTCATACCATTTCCTCGCTGCATCCATTAAACCGTAAACCGTTTTCTTAAGTTTCCATAAATTTCGGGTATAAGCTTCATCCGGAGGTTTTATCACCACTTCTCTTTCCATTTCTTTTCCTTGTAAATAGGCTGTTTTTACATCCAGAGTCTTTACCTGCCAATCTTCCATATTTATTATTGAAAGTATTATTTTTAGTCCTTCTGTTGAAAAAGTAGGGGCTACCACTGGTCAGGGCCCAAGTTCTTTTGTACCACCTCCTCAGCCGTCCTATGACCAAACATATACAACGACTTATCCCACAGTTATTCCGAATCCAGTACCACAATATTTCTTTCATCCGCTTCAGAATACTAGCTATCAGACTAGTCCTGATACACCTCTGGATCCACGATCGCAGTCGATCCAACGAACTGGTATCCGTTGGGTAATGCGACAGTTAAATTGGGAAGGTATGACTGAATACCGAAGGGATATGGCAACCAAACAGCGGTTGCATCTATCCCCTAACAGCACCACTTCTTTCGTCAACGTTTTCCTTTCCTTACACACATTAGCCAAATGTCCTTTTCCTTTACATTTTCTAATATCAATAGAATAAATCCCATCATCATCTTCGACCGACCTTCTCCTTCTTCCTCTTCCTCCGGTACAACCTCTTTCTCCTCTTCTTCCTCTTCTTCCTCATCTTCTTCTTCTTCTTCTTCCTGCTCCTCTTCCTTCTCCTCCTCCTCCTCTTCTTCCAACATTTCTCTTATCTCCTCCCTTTCCTCTTCCTCTCCTTCTTCTCTTACTTTTTGTATTTTCGTTATATGTATTTTATTCACCTCTCTAATCAATGCTCCATGTTTAACCATAACAATTTTACCGTCTCTCCCAATTATCTTCCCAGGTCCTCTCCACTTTTCTTCACCCTTTTTCTTATAATAAACTTTATCTCCTACTTGAGCTTCTTCTATTCTATGAATTCTGATCTTTCCTTTAAGAGCTCTCCTTATCCGATCCCTGCATTCTTTCTCTTGAATCTTATCTTGAACCAGCATTTGAACTTCCATTAGTTCTTTTAGTTTTGCTCCTTCTATTTCTTCCTCTAGTTCAGTAGGACAGAGCCTTTCAAACTCATGTTTACCTCTGTAGTGAATCCCAAACACTTTCTGATTGGGAGAATACCCACCACTCATTATTCTATCATTCTTCGCACTGACCATCCACATTAATACCCAATCTCTTCCTTTAACTCCATCTTCTTTTAATTTTCTCATACCCTCTTTCAATATTCCCACTGTCTTTTCACTTTTCCCATTGCTCCATGGGCTCTCACTTGCAGTACATAACATTTCTATACCCCATTTTTCTGAAAATTCTATCATTTCTTCGTTCTGAAATTCCCAACCTCCATCCGTTATTATTTTTTGAGGCGCTCCAAAATAACTAATCCATTTTTCCATTACACATTCCATTATACTGGAGGGTTTTTTTATCCTTCAACCATTTTGCCTGACAATAATGTGTTGCCCAATCCACCATAACTAAAAATTTTTCCCCTTCCAGCTCACCTATATCCATCGATAACACCTCATTAAAATATTTGGCTAGAGGTAAACCCACTATAGGCCTTTCAGGATTTCTCTTATATTTTTTACAAGTTTCGCAATTACTACAAATCTCCTTTAACGTTTGCAACCTTTCCTTCTTCACCCTCTGATAATCTTCATCTTGATCCCATGCTTTACAAATCATTTGTTGTAATTTATCAAAAGAGCAATGGCCGAATTGTAAATGTAATCGCAAACAAGCCTTTTTCCATTTTTCCTCATCCAAATAGACCTATTTTCCCTAAGTGTTAGCCAAACACTCTTCATTTTTCCTTTTCCCTGAATTTGTATTCTTATATTGACCTTTCCTATGTCCATATTAAAAGGGTTATTTTTTCATTTATGTATAGAATTGGTTACATTTATAGTATTTATTTTTAAAATCTTATCATTGTCAATTCTCCAAAACTACTGTCCCCACTAACCAAGGTATGTTTTCCTTCTACGTATTTCGTGTTTCTAGTTAATGCATGCTTGCATTACCCAGAAACAATCGGAATTTAAAAATTATCTTATGACACTTATATTCCCGTTTCCCCAAAAACATAAGTTAGCTTCTACCTTTTTTCAGATTCTCTCATCTTCTCTAACTCTTCCCTATTTAAAGTCGAGAGAATTGCTCCTAGTCACAATTCCCCTATTACACTATTCCTACAACCTGTATCGACTATCGCACTAATTATATCCCAGTTATCCTCTTCTTCTACCCCTCTATCCCCTAACAACACCACTTCTTTCGTCAACGTTTTCCTTTCATTACACACATTAGCCAAATGTCCTTTTCCTTTACATTTGTAACATTCTTTATCTTTCATCCAGCAATTTTTCATCACATGTCCTTTCTTCCCACATTCATCACATTCTTTATCACTACGTCTATATTCCGGACAAAACCTTTGCACATGTCCTTCTTTATTACAATTATAACAAACGTTCCTTCTTTCGATATTTTTATTTATTCCTCTCTCCGCTATACCATACCTTTTCCTTGTTTTGGTTCTGAAAACTCTTTCCCATAATTCCCACTAACAAACTCGTCACTCTGGTATACGTTAAATCTCCATCTAAAGCTCCTAGCATTATTTTTTCTTCACTTTCCACCAATTTACTCCTTCCCAACAACAAACCTCCTTTGTGTTCCTCTCCTAGTTCAGCCATACCTGCTGCAGAACACCTTCTCAATGCCACATCAAATCTGCTCACAAAATCCTGTATTTCCTCATTACTTCTTCTTTCAATTCTGAAAAAAGCGTTCATACTGTCCATCTTTTCTCTTTTCTTGTCACTGCTATATTTCTTTTCTAGAACACTCATAATTTTTTCTACTCCGTCACTGCTTGATATCTCCTCCCTTGGCAATCCTCCTACCAATTCCCATGGTTCTCCACATAATGCACTCCTAATAGTTAAACCTGGATATTTATCTACCTTCTTATTTCTCCATATCCAATCTTCCACTTTTCCTTTCCACTCAAGGAACCTCTCCTTTTTCCCATCGAACACTGGACATTTCTCACTCCTTTTACCTTTCTCATCACTCTCATCATCCGAACCCATTTTTCATCCAAGTATTTTAACTATGATTTAGAATTGATATAAATAATGTATAAGAAATTAAATCAACTATATATTGTAAACATTAAATAACTAACCTTGTTTTTGGGTTAGATGACGTTTTGCAAATCATGAAAGCAGAAAAAAAAAAGGTCTCCAAAGGGACTAAAACTTTCAGAATGAAAACAGATAGAATATAGTACGTATAGGGTACAAGTAAAATGAAAGTTTCTGTCAAAATTTCCGGAGTAAAATAAAATAAAAAAAGGCTTTCATTTTCCTCTATTACAGCTATTTGAAAAATCCTTTAGTTGACAAAATAAAATCTCGTAGAAAACATAAAAAATAATTGTCAAATTAGTACTTCATTTAATCACAAATATTTTAACCAATATCCAAAAACAAAAACTAAATCATAGTTTCGGATCATTCCTATAAAAAATAAAAGAATCAAAAAATAACTCACATTAAAACTGGACAGATACAAAAGAAGAAAATAAACATAGGCCCCTTTTATGTGAAGTGACCCACAAACATACCTAAAAACTAAAATTTAGATTCAGAAGAAGAGTTTTGGGTGGACTTGAGAGAATATGAAGTTGAGGAAGATACAGGTGAATTGTTTTTCAGTGAAGGTAAAGTAGGTAACTTAAATAGTAAAGATTCGGAGTACACCAGGAAAATAAAAGAATCAAAAAATAACTCACATTAAAACTGGACAGATACAAAAGAAGAAAATAAACATAGGCCCCTTTTATGTGAAGTGACCCACAAACATACCTAAAAACTAAAACATATATATATATAGTACCGTATATAAAATTTTCAGGGAATGATTGAATATGATTATTTATTAATTTTGAGCAAATTAATTTTTTTTTTTTTTTAAGATATATATATTTAAGTTGGGAAGTTTTTGTTTCCAATTATGGAAGAGTTATCTCATGAACAAGGAAATACAGATGAAGATAAATCTCCTGAAATGAGTAATAATGAAAATGGAAATTCATACGCAGATGATGAGGAGGATACTCATGATCTTGATGAGAACAATCATGGCTCAAGAAGCGGCACTAACCACTCCCTCTCATTAACAAGCTTTCTGTTTGGAAATATCGATGCATATGGTCAACTAGAGGGAGATGTTTTTGATCCTGAATGTAAACGTTATTTGGCCTCACTATCAAGGCTAGGTTTAGCATCATTGGTAAGACAAGTCACAAATGATGGTGATTATGATGATGACGATGATGATGAGGAAGATGAAGACGAGCAAGAAGAAGATGGAGGTAAAGAATGTTAGATTATCATAAATATGTAAGATAGCTACTGATTTTTTAATATTAAAATTCCTATTTATGCAGTCATATTTCCTGAAGTATTTTTATTGATCTTTTTTTTAAAAAAAATATTTCAGCATTTGGCGTAAAGAGTCCTTCGGCCTGGTTGATTACTCTGACATAAATGAATTGGTTGAAGATGAAATTTCCACATGTAATGATGATGAAATAGGTAATTAATGTTAACTAAATTACACACATAAATACTCAAAGAGAAAGAGAGGATATATATATATATATATATATATAATATATATATATATATTATATATATATATATATTATATTCATATATACAAAAAATAGATAAATAATATATATATATATATATATATATAATAATATATATATATATATATATATATATATATATATATATATATATATAGTATATATATATATATAGATAAAAAGAGATCTATATAGATGTATGTTTTAAAATACATTTACAATATATATATAGTATATATATATATATATATATAATATATATTATATATATATATATATATATAATATATATATATATATATATATATATATATATATATATATATACAAAAGAATTAAAGGTAGGAGTGCATGGGAGGGTGTTAGACTGATGGAGAATATAAGAGAGTGGAGGGTGCATTGGTTATTTTACGATAATGATTTAGTTTTGTGTGGTAGATCTGAAAAAAGTTTTAGAGGATTGGTAGAGGGGTTTAGTAGGGTGTGTGAGGGGGTATGGTTGTGGGCTTTTCATAGGGGATAAACCCCACATTGATGAGATACTGCAGTGAAGGTCCGTCGCTGTCTCATGAAGCCTCAGGGTGGATTTTTTGATTGGGCCAGTTTCTCACTTGGGGTAAAAGGGGTGGCTTTCTTTTCTACTTTTGTCATGTTCTTCTTCTACTTTTCTGTTCCGGTGTATGCTACTCACCTCACCCCTAATCTTGGGATAGGAGGAAGATAATAATAATAATAATAATAATAATATATATATATATATATATATATATATATATATATATATATATATATATATATATATATATATATATAATATTATATATATATATATATATATATATAGTGAAGGCACCGATACCATGGTATCGGTATCGCGGTATCGGTGGTATCGGTCGATTTTTGAGGTATCGGTATCGGTATCGGTATCGGCAAATATGGCCGATACTTCTTACTTTCTAGCAATATTGGTAACAGAAAAATTTTGCCGATACCTTTAACCGATTACCACACATTTTGCGTAAACTTAAATTGAAGATTATCGAAGAATATAGAATGAGTTATATATAGTAATATAATAGTATTAATATGATAATATATATATATATAAAGAAGATATATATAGGATTATAAAGACTCTCATTTCAAGATATATATATAATATAAATGAGAAAGTAGAAAGTAAGTTATAATAAGTATAATAGAGGATGATATAAAAAGAAGGAGAAAAAGATAAAGTATAATTAGATAATAAAAAGGAAAATAATAAGTGAGTATATGGAAAAAGAGTGAGAAAATAAAGTAAAAAATATAATAAGATAATAAAGATAAAATAAAGAAAAATAAGGGTAAATAAATAAAAATATATAATATATTATTCGCAATTTCTACTGATATTCGAAGGAACATATAAAGGATTCTACCATTACACCAACAAAGATAGTGAAATATAATAATAAGACAGTTTTATCGTTTTTGACATAGTGATACGAAAACGAAGAAAAATACTACGAAGCTGATAGCGTTCGTTTTTTGCTAAACCTTAGGTGCAAATTCGTAAGAAAGCTTACCAAAACGTAAAGATGATTTCCTTAATTTCTATAAGGTTGCTATTCCTGTGCTTGCTGAATTTAGTACGTTTTTACAAAAATGTGTAAACAAAAAAATGACGGCGGTTGTAGGCCCGTTTGATTTGAAAATGAAAAAATTATATTGAAGGGAGAGATTGATAAGTCTTTTAATATCTAATTATTATCTTCCAAAGGAGATTAACGGTCCATCACAATAGTTGATAATTTTTTTGTAATATAAACCATATTATTTTTTATTTTATAGATAAGTATATGATTTATTTTTTTTTGTGAGAATCCAGAAGAAATCGACGGGCGTTAAAGTCACAAAAAACAAAAAGTAGATAATGCAATTAATTTCAATAAGATAAAGGTAAACATCATGAGAGAAAGTGCGGTAGTTTTTATCAGCTTTGTACACTAAATTCAGAGGAGAGATGGTAGATTCAGGCAATCAGAGGGGAGTAGCCAAGTGAAGTCGGCGTTGTCATGGATAAGGGTTAAGTGTTAGGTTGAAGTGTATTTAATAAGTTATATAAAGATTTTCCAAAATATTTGTATGAAGTTCCATCTTGTAAAAAGCATTTTGAGGAAAGAATGCGAGAATATTGTTGAAAAGCAAGATACAAGATATTAGGTGCACCTATTTGAGGTCCTACTGAATCCATACGACAGCTAAATCTCTGGATGCAGAGAGATGCGGAGGAGAGTACCGGTTCGAAAGGGACATTATGTCCATATGTTTGAACAAAGAACGTCTCACATCTTTATTCTTTGTGTTTATAAAGTTTGACCTACCTTGTCACGTTGCGGAGTCAGGTCACATTCCACTATATTCTCTGTAACACGATGAATGTTGACGTTCAAGTTCGAGTGGGGATGCTTTCTTTGCTTAAACTTGCGTGGTAAAGAGAAAACTGCCTAACTGAGTTATTTGTTAATAAAAACGTTAAGAAAACTTGCTTGATTGTGAAAGTTTTTGGTTTTAAGATCGTTTCTATCTGAAAGTGTATTTCAAGCATCATTAGACAATGTAGGGAAGCCTAGAAGGCGTAAAACAGATGTTTTAGGAACATCCTATGTGCAGTAGTTGTTTTTAGTATTGGGCGATATAATTTACATAATTCTACGAGATAAACAAGTTTTATCAAATATAAGTGGTTAAAGGGTGATTAAAGATTATAATATTTGCTATAAAAATTACCGGGGAAAGGTGGATTTCGTCATGGGTGAAAAACTTCAATCAGAACAAATAACAAACGGCTTGGATTGCTGGGCCTAGGGCTCCGCTTAATTTTAATGAATAAAAGGAGATAGATAATGTAAACGAAATGTCTAGTCCAGGTAAAGTATTAGTGGGCTTTGACATAAATAGAAGTTAGAAAAGACGCCAGCTAAATGTTGTTACTTGGAAACTAATTTCTTAGGTTCCTAATATCTCGTTAATCATATTTGTTGTAACAAACGAAGCTGTTTACGATAGAATGAACTCTATATAGTATTTGTCTTTGCTTTATAATTTTACACCAAATATATTACGTATTTATGTCATCGGTAGTTTACAGCTCAGATATGGAGATTATGAGGATTTTCCTGATGTTTAAAACGACGCGTTTCGTGCTAGAGACTATATCTTATTGTTTTTAAATCATATTGGAACAGCTAATGTGTGAAGAGTGTTGAAAAGCTAGAGCACGTTGTGTGTTTGGACTATGGTAGATAAAACCTGACGATATTATAAAAAAATAACATAAGTATGGTTTATACTACAAATAATTGATCAACTATTTTGATGGAATCCATTTAGAAGAAATTAGATTTAAAAGCTGATGTTTACTTGAATTGTTAAACATTCAGTCAATTCAGACGGTGGGCCTACCCACGTCGCCAATCTTGTTTGTTTACATTATTTTCGTTATTAATAGTTTTAAATTCGGCAAAGCACGGGAAATAGCAACCTTTATAAGTACATGAAGGAAATTCACTTACGCTAACTTGATCTCCCGGAGTCGAGCCCACTTCTCTTACGATTTTCCGTGAGTAACCTGATTGACAAAAAAGATAAAAAACGAAACGCAAACTCGAGCCGATGGATCTATACAGTAGCGTACGTAAGCACAAACAAAAACGAAAACGCCTATAATAAATAAGATGCCTGGTATAATAAATATAAATAAATGATATAAATATGTAAATGGTTAAATCTACCTATTTATATGCATCTATATATGAGTATATATATATAGTATAAATTAATATATATAGTATATATATATATACTCTATATATATATATATATATATATATATATAGTATAGTAGCTGATATAGTAACCATATAATATATATATATAATTATAATATAATGAGTTAATATAAATATTTTTTTGATAAATAATAAAATAATAAAAATATTATAATATAAAGCTGTGTTCTTCAACACAACTGAGAGCGGGGACCAGGAGCAATTGTTCAAGGTGGAGTGGGGGCGCTTGCACGGCCAAAAAGTTTTCATAGTCCACTAGGCTTGCAATTGACGAAAACAGTGCGGCACCAGACGCGCTTTAAAGTTGGAGCGCAGAGAATTAAATTCAAGTGCAGTAAACAAGTAGTTATGAAAGAGAGTTTCCACATAACTAAGAGGTGGACAGGAAAGGAAGGAAGCCACGCGCACGAACTTCTAGCCTGGAGGTTAGCCTAATAGTCTACAGCAATACTCTTGCCTGCAGAATCAGCACCCCGTGTGTGGCTTAAGAGGGCGTCGGTAAATTTGGTGTGTGGTACGCGAATTGTAGTTCCCTTCGAAACCTGCCGTCTGTCCATATATTGGTAGTTCTTCCCCGCCTTATTCAATAGTATTTCACCTTTCTTCCCTCCATTCCTAATGGCGGTACCTATAGAAAAGAGAATAAAGCTTATGTCAAACATCGGTGCACAAGCTAAAGACAGATATAGGGTCAGTGAACTGGAAAGTACAGACAAGTTTATTAAAAACCTTTGGCCCTTTGGACTCGACCCTGCGTCCAGAATAGCGGGTGAAACCAAGAGCCCCAAGATATTGAGAACAGTCTACTGCCATCAGCGAAGGGCGGTATGAGGACCCGTTGTATAGCTCGGGAGTAACTGAGAAGGAAGATAACAAAAGATCTCGGCAGTTCTAAGAGCAGGAACTCCCAGTTTCTTTGAAAGCCGCACATAGCACCATTTTGATGTTCGATGTGGTTTGCTCCAAGACATTTTAACGGTTGTATGTTAAGGAGACCAAATGATGCCCTCCGATATGAGGGGTCAACCAGGATAGTACGACACCGAGGATACCGTCTTCGAAAGAGATAGGAAAGTTAGAAGGTGTTTTAGAGAGATCGGAGAGATTTGTAGAAGCGTGGTATGAGTTTTAAAGAATTGAATGTTCAGCAACATTAGCTGTTCTCCTGTGACTGACTCGCGCCACTCAACCTCGGAGTATCACCAAAAGAGAAAATGTCTATCCAGATCAGCGCAGAAATAGAACGAAGGAATTTAAGACGAGAGGCAATCTTGAGAAAGGTAATATCAGAAGACAGCAGAATTGAAATGAGTTGAAAGAATGAAGGGTCGAGTCATCGGCACATAAGTGGATAGAGTTAGATTTTGCAGGTGAGGATCATTAATGAAAAGTAGGAATAAAGTAGTGAGATTAAGACAGAACCCTGAGGACACCACTTTTGACAGGAAAGAAAGAAGAGTTCGCTCCATCAACACAACTTTAGCGCGGAGGTAATGTGGAGCGACTTTCGTAAAGGGAAATGGCTAGACATAAGATAGAAACAAAATAGCGAGGAACCCAAACGAATTGGTTGAGGGCTTGCGAGAGCTCAGTGCACGCTGTGCCACCAATACCCCGGTCAAATGGTTTTTGGATATGTCTCAAGCGCCACCACGCAAGTCACCCCGTAGTTCCTAAGAGCGGAAATACCACAAATCGGATAAATAGGAAGTATATTCCCAGTATTACCGTTGAACGCCGAAAGCCGTACTGGCGATCGCAAAGAAGAAGAATGAGATTCAGATGGTCTAAGAAATGAGAATTTGAGAAGACTTTCAAAGATTTTAGATAGAATACAAGTGAAGAGCATATGTAGGGCGCATGTATAGAAGATCAGGGATCCGCGCGTTCCTATATTTTTCGGAAATAGGTTGGACATGTGAGCATGCTTCCAACACTGAAAGAAAAGTGCTTAGAATTGAGACATAGATAATATAGTGTACAACGTTCGTTGTAACGAGCGGCTATGGGTTAGCAGCACTTTGTTAAGCCACATTCCCATCAAAACTCTTGCGAGGGGTAGAATGTCCATCTTCGCGCATCGCTGCACTTTCCTAAACGTATCATTATATTATTAAATTTCAAGCAGCCCCCATTGTACCCCATCAAAGTGTTAAGTCACAGGCAAAAGACAATCTACTGTCAATAAGGCATTGAGCCTATAAGGAGGAGGAATGCAGAAGCGTCCAGGGTTGAGTAAGTAGGAAAATAGTCTATGAAAAAAGGAGTCCGAAGAGATTGGCCTTTCAGTTGCGAGATGTTATAAATACGCTTAAAATATACTTTGGACTTCATTTTCTACCTACTCATATAGTGTAGTAGGTAGGTGATAGCTATTATATATATATAGCGTGAATGATGTATATATACTACGTTATATAAACATATATAGTAGCTATATATATTTTGATTTGGCTAGTAGATATATATATATATATATATATCATATATACTCATATATGATATATATATATATTATATATATATATTTAAAACTATTTTTAATTTTTTGTCTAAACGATTGAATCCCATAATCCACTAGGCCACCCACTTTATAAAAACGATAGTTGCTCGCAGGATACAGAGTGCCTGCCGAAGGCTTTAACAGAGAGTGCCCGCAGTTTGGAGAGGGAATATTAGTGGTTTCGTTAGAGCAGTGCTTCGAGTAACATTATAATATATAGTATATATAGGGGATTATTTATTAGCTATAGTAGTAACTCCAGTTTTATGCAAGTGAAAGTCATCTAAGGTTATAGTATTTATATGATATATAGGATTCTCTATACGTATATATATATAGTTGTATATTAATATATTATATATATAATATATATACCCCTATATTTTATTATAAAAGTTATAAATATTATGGAGTTTTATAATATATAGTATATATATTAGGAGGTTTCCACCAAATTTATAATAGGGATAAAAGTATATTCGGATTATCTTAGTTGGTGGTACATTCGCGCCTATCGGCTATTCAAAAAATTTTTTTGGAGTCATCATTTTGAAAGGCATATGGTATCGGCATTCGAAAAATATAATTGGTCAATCAACATAATTGTATTCGGTCCAGTCCCGGTAAATATCGAATCCCAACAATCTTGTCAGTTTAATGCGGAGAAATGCCGTAACTCATCTATATAATAATTCATAATACCACCATAGCTAGTTGGTAATATTTATTATATATATTTTATTTTTATTATATTATAACTCTAATAATTTAACTATTTTAGTAGGATTGTAAAGTATATATTATTAATGTATTATTTTATATATATATGTAATATTAAGTATATACCTATATATATATATATTATATATATTATATATATATATAGTATCACTCATATATATATATATCATATAATATATTAATATAATATATATATATATTATTATATATATTATATATATGTTATATTATATATTATATATATATATATATATATATATATATATATATTATATATATATTATAATTATATAGATATATATAATAATAATATATATTAAGTATATATAGTTATTATATATAGTATAATATATATATATATTATAATATTTATTATATATATTATATATATATATTATATATATATAGGACATATATATAAGTATAAGAATATATAGTGACTACCAATTTTAGATATATCATTTTAATCTTAATGTATATTTAATTTATATTTTAATGTAATGAATATTATTACTGAATTTACTTATTTACCAACAAAATTTAATAGGTAGATATAAAGGAGTTTTAATGTAATATAGTTAATTTAATAATTACGAATAAATTATACTAATATTAACTTATAAATTTTGTTAGGTGATTTTGCTTTCACGCTATATAGTATGTGGAATAATATATATGTAATGTAATTATATTATTATTATATTTTAACTAAATTTTAACTAATCTATAATTAGCTATTATATATATTATAGTATATATTTATATACTTATTTTTATATATATTTTATATATATATATTATATATATATTATATTTATTATAATATATATATATATATATAATACCATTAAAGTGCATTTATAATAACGTGAAAGTTCTTTGAGTAGGATGTCGTTTACCTTATGTCTGAAAATGCCATTTTTTTAATTGAAAATATATATTATTAGCTACGTATATTTTATAATCATAAAAAATAATATATAATAAAGATTAGTATAGTATATATATATATATATAATATAGTATATAGTATATATAGTATATATATATTATATAATATATATCATATATATATATATATATATATATTACACTATGATATATATAATATATATATAGTATATATATATATTATATATATATAATAATACTATATATAATATATATATATTATATATAATATATATATATAATATATATTATATATATATATATAAACATTTTGTTTTAGTCATAAATATAATATTAAAAATACTCAAGAGAAATTACAAAATTTTTGGGTGCCTGGGGGATATATTTATATTCCTTACTGGATAGTGTTCTGGAATGCTCCTGTGATTTTATTAATTATATTGCAGTGAGACATTTGTTAAAGTGTAGCATATATTTATTAAATTAGATAACTTTTAAATTAAAACTTATAGCATGGCACTAGGAGCAATTATATATAGAAAATGCAAGTATTTCTTTGAGTATTGAGTATTCTATATAGAAAATGCAAGTATTTCTTTGAGTATTGAGTATTCTCGGCTCTGATTTTGATCTTTTAAGTTTATGTGAATATGAAAAGTCAAAACTTTCTGTAAAAAAGGTCTAACAATACAAGTTGACCAAGTTAAATTTAAATTTTTTTTTTTTCTAAAAGAAAAAGTAAATCTTTTATATTTTATATAGGAAAAAACATAGATTATAATGGAGATGTTAAATAAGACTTACACCCAATTGGTGAAGAAGATGATGAAAGGAAAACTGATTCAGAACTCATGCCACCTCCACCACCTCCAGTTTCAGAAGACTCTGCTGCAGGAGAATCTGGTAACAGTGCAAAACCTAATACGCCATTAGCAGCAATGTTGCCTCCTAAATATGCCAATGTTGATGTTAAGGAGTTTTTTCCAGATTTTAGGCAGGATTCGGTATGGTATTATATTTACTGTGATTAAATATCTTATCTAGTATAAGCTTGAAGTTTATATTTTTGTTAATTTAATTTTAAATGTAATTTTGTTGCTATTTTATTATATGTTGTTACTACATTCATTACATATGTACGGTATATATACATAGCAATCCCATGATTAACATGCCTAATGCATGAATGCATTAGGCATGGTAATCATGGGATTGCTTATTGATTATTTTTTACTAATAATTCTATAAAAGTATATTAGTCAAAATAATCTACTGCGTTTTTGCACATTTGGGGAATTCCATAAATGGCCCAAAACACATTAATAAATTTCAAAACTATATGATAATTATTATAATTAGTTCTATGACCTTATAATTTTTTCTGAAATACTACTGTTTACATTATTTTGACTATTGTACATATATAAAATAGTAAAAAATAATCAGTCTATAAATTTTATTGTATAATATTGTGTATTAAGTAGGCCCTATTTATTGTTTAAAGGGAAATTTAGTTAAGTTATTTAATGCATGCTATATCTTTTCTAATGTAATTGTCAATATGGAGATTGAACACCTTCCAAATTTCAATTTCAAATATTAGCTTCATTAATCATATCATACTTATATACTTTATCTGCTATTCAATTTATTTACATTCTTTAAAGAGGCATTAGTATATAATTTTAACTAGGACTGGGGAGCCAGAGCCATGGAGCTTAACATTTTTGTATGAGCAGGAGCTGGAGTCAGAGCTATGATAAGCATTTTGAGTGGAGCTGGAGTCATTAAAATTTTTGTCTCCTGTTATAAATATTTTATTTACAACTAGTTTTAACTTTTAAGGTTTAGCTTTTGAGCTTTAACTCTTTCATCCATTTTATTATCTTTAAATATCTTCTTCAGTTTTCAGGAAATAATTTTCATTTTCTAATAAGTTTATAAGTAAAATTTTTTTATAAAATTAACATGGACAAAAAATTGAACAAATCTTCTGTGTTTAAGTATCTATTTAAACGAGATAAAGAAGAAAGTATTTTATTTGCCAAATAAAAGAAGATGAAGTAGTGTGTAATTCTAAAATGTTCTAAAACATCAAATTTAAAGTGCCATTTACAAATGCAGCATAATAAAGTTTTTAAATCTGTTAATGAGGAAGACAAAGATAAAGAACCTTTAGAATACCACAAACAAAGTACAGTACTTCAAGTTTGTAATCCCTCATTTCAAATTTCTTTCCGAATGAAAGTATGACTATAACAATGATTAAAGAAAAATTTAAGAAACACATTATGCAATTGGTTGTTAATAATTTAGTACCCTCAATTTATACTCTTCTCCAACATTCTTGATATGATTTCATAATTAGCCAATAAATTGGAAATGTTGCTGGAGAGGCATGTTATCAAAGGTATGGTGGTAGCTGAAGCCAAAGAACAGAAAATTTTGTTGATGAAGGGAAAGCATTTTTTCCTGAAAATGGATGCTTGCACTAGACACTGAGTGAACTATTTGCCATAACTGTCCAGTATGTAAATGGTAACAATATACCAACCTTATGCTCTTTAGCAGTACGAGATACAGAAGTGCAACATACATCTGATTATATACAAAGTTAGTTGAGAAAGTCCTAAAAGAGGTTTCAATTACAAAAGAACAAGTCTTAGAAGTTTAACAAATAAAGTCTCCAAAATGACACATACAATAAGGGAACTATGAAAGTCTATCTTAAGTTGTCAATAATGATTCTGAAACTGAGGAGGACATGTCTCACATGTTTTGTGTGATTCTTAGTTCAGAAACAAAAAATAATAATAGCAATTTACAATTAGATCAGTTTATAGATGATTCTGTAACCAGCAAAGCACATTTTTCCATGATTGAATGTGTGCAATGTGCTGTACACACATTACAGCTTGCCATTCGTGATAGTTCAAAAGAGAAAGATGGCCCTTCATTTAATAAATAAAATGCATCAAATTGTAATTATTGCAAGAACACATTCAGCTGATGCTATATTAAAAGACGAAGGTGCAATTGTTGACCAAGTGACTCGGTGGAGTACCACTTATCTAATGATCCAGCGCCTTTTGGAACTAAAGGACTCAAATTATATTTAATTAGTCGCTAAAAGACTGCAAAGATTCATGGGATATATAAACTTTTTTTGTAAACATTTAGTAACTAACAAATAAACGAAGATTAAACCTGACTCTTTTTTTCGAAGTTTTCTTTTATTTTTTAATTAGATTTTAAACTATTTTTTAAGAAATTATTTTTCATTCAATTATTATTATTATTATTTATATTATATTATTTAATAATTATTAATTTATTATTATATATTTATTATTATGTATTTTTTATTATATATTAATTGATTATTATATATCATTATTATTAAAAAATATTTATATTTTCATATTTATATAAAATATTTTTATATTCCTACTCCACAAAATATAATCATAAAATAAATAATAATAATAAAATAATAAATAATAATAATAAATCATAATATACAGAATAGTATTGCTATGTTAAATTTATCATTTACGAATAATAAAATAAATAATATAATCTAATATAATAATTATACAATAATAATAATATACTTCGTCATTATAAATAGTCACTATAAGAATAACAATCAATAATAATAAAAAATAATAATAATAAAAATATATCAAGAATAATAAATAATAAATATAATAATTAATAATTTAATAGTTAATTAATAATAATTAATGAAAGTGAATAATAATAATATAATAATCAAAATAATGAAATGAAATAATAATATAATAATATTAAAAATAATAATAATAATAATAGATAATAAGATAATGAATAATAACATAATCAATTTCAGTGTCTACTGATTGCCGGTATGACCGAAAGGTTTTATCACAAATTGATGTTTAATTGCAAGACGAAATAGTTTGTTTGGTATTTGATGCAGCTCTCTAAATTTTTTGCATTCCATTTTTTTACATTTCGACTTATGAAAAACAGAACTTTCTAAAATATTTTTTTAATTATTAATTCTTTTTTAATCTTCATATTATTCTATATTGGTTTTTAACATAATAACATATATATAATTATTAATATATATATCTATATATATATATTATATTATATTATATATCTATATTATATATATATTTAATATATAATATATATATATATTTATATTAATATATAATTAATTATATATATATTATTCTTCGCGCTTAGTAACTTTTTATATATTATCTTTTTTAACATGTCATATCTATTTTATATGTGTTTTTTAGGCACGCAACACACACACACATACATTTTAATAAAAAAGTTTAAACAATATAATAGTTATATATATATAATATGTTATATACTATATACTATATATATATATATATATATATATATATATATATATATATTATATATATATATATATATATATACCCTTATATTTACATTATACTATTTTACTAATATACAATATTATATATATATATATAATATCTAATATATTAGATAGTATATATATGGATATATTAATATTTATATATATAATATATATAGTATATATATATAGTATAATAATAATTATATATATATATATATATAGTTGCTTAACGATTTTTTTTTTTATTGTTGTGATAGCAAAAAAAATTTAAAATTTAACATATAAAGTAACTTCACAAATGTGTCAAAAAGTTCTATAAAAAAGACCCACAGAAAATCTTCATCTAACTTCTCCGAAGAAAACATGTCACTACTTCAAGAAAAGGGGTGTCCATAAGTCGAAAGACTCTAAAGTAGGGGGCTTACAGCCATCCTGTGGAGGTTCAAGGTAAGAGCGTTCGGACTTTTCTCTCAGAGTCGCTTCGTCGAATTCTTTTTCCTTTGAACTGAGATCATTTCTTCAGGACCCCCCTACTTTAGAGTTTTTCGGGCTTATGGACACCCTTTCTGAGAAGTGGACATGATTTTCTTGGAGAAGTTTAGATGACGTATTTTCTGTTGTGTCTTTTTATAGAACGTTTTTGACACATTTGTAGTTACTTTATATGTTAAATTTTTAATTTTTTTTTTGGGCATCACAATCGTTTTTTTATATTGTGGAACTATTAAAAAATATTCATCATACGCCGTTCCTACAATTATTTCATTTCTCTGCCTGAAGAGCTCGCGTTCGGAGGCGAAATATTGCAACAACATACAAGTCTAACAAAGCTCTTAAGTCCTGGAGAAATGATCTCTACAGGAATAGTTTTCTTCTAGCTTTCAAAGAAAAGAATTCGAACGAAGAAACTCTGAGAGGAAGTTCCGGACGTCCTTATACCCTTTGAAACCCTCTCCAGGAATGGCTGTAAGCCCCCCCTCTACTTTAAGTTTTTGGCTAGGACAACCCCTTTCTGGAGAAGTGGAATGATTTTCTTCTGGAGAAGTTTAGGGATGAAGTTATTTCTGTGGGTGTGTCTTTTATAATAGAACTTTTTTGAGGGTTGTTGAAATAAACACTTTGGAAGGAGACCGCGTAGGGTTCTGCGAATTCTCCACGCTACATTTGTGAGCTTACTTCTATTACTTTCTCCTCTTTATCACATTCATTAATTTTTTTTTTTGGTATTGCATAAATGATGTTAATAATAATATATATAATAATAAATAATGAATAATAATAATAATAGAATATATATAATTTAAATAATAATTTATATCATATTAATAATAATAAACATAAGTAACTAATAAATAATAATAACTACCATTACTTATAATTATAATATAATATCCAATCACGTAAGAATATATATTATGTTTCTAATTATTTTAATTTTTTATATTCATTTTCTCTAATATACATAGTAAAATTTAGAAATTAATTTATAAATATAAATATCACTATAATTAACAGTAAATAATGTATTAAGTAATATATATCAGTTTCACTTTTTTGCTTTCCAAACCCTCAATATTTATTCTGATATTGATACCTATTATATTTTATTAAAATAATCTAGAGATATTTGCAAAGAAAGTTAGGCAGGCATATTTATATATTTAGAATCCTGACCGGTTCCGTCCGTAAACCTCGGACATCTTCATAGTTTCGATTCTAAAATTGCAATGAATTATTTTTAACCTAAGATTTTAAAAATTAATTACAAATTAGATTTTAAATTCATAGCAATCATCATATTATATTTACTTAAGGGACATATGTTGTAAAACTTTATATCGTTAATTGAAATCTGAGTCTATTAAAGCCGATGTTTTTTGTAATAAGCCTCAGCTATTTTTCAGTTTTTGGCCTCACATGAGGAGTGTAAAATTTGAATGATTTTGAAGATATCAGGTAAGTTCTTGTTATGTTCAGCTTGAAATAAATGTTCGTATATTTACTCGAGTTTAAAGCAGTGCTGGCATGCCATAATCATGATGATATCTTATTAGTACGTGTTAACCAATAAACGTCCGACGTACAAGTCAGACTCAAGACATAGCTCATTGGAAATCTGACGAAAGCAAGAAAATAACGAACCTTATAGAGAGCAGGAAGATTATTTTCTTTATTACTTGTATTGGCATATTTTAACTGTGATTTTTGAATTGTTTGTATATTTAATGTGGGCGTTATAACGCGTAGGCATTTTTCTTCTTTACTGAAGTCCATTACAATTGAAGCTTTCAATAAAATTTAATGATTCAGATATTGTGTCGATTCCCTAGTTTTTTATAGTTTGTTTATGGTTTGTTTATTATTTTCTCCGTTAAATTTAAGGGAGTTTACAAGTTTAAATCATCAGCTAACGTTGCTGAATGAGTTAAGTAATACTCAAATATTAAAAACTCCTCAGCATCAAGTAAATGAACTCCACAAACCGAGCACAATTTGCCCAATCTTTACTTTTTGCAATGGAATACTTCGTATGATTTAATATTTTAAGAATTTAAATGAATATCTATCAGAAATTTTGGAGTTTGGAAGTCATAACAAAGTAAAACGGATATATATTAACGACGAAGCTGATGTAGTAATTCTCCTACATGATATATAAATATTTATTATACTATGGTAATAATATAATAATAATAATAATAATTTAATCATTAATAATAATATTCATTTCATAACTATCAAGTGCTTGTTAATATCATATAATAATAATATATCAATATAATATAATAATAATATAATAATAATAATAAAATAATAGATTATAAATATTTGACCAGTTATTTATGCTATTATAATTTCCTGATAATTGAGATCAAATTATATATTAGTTCCCTATATATAAATTTGTGAAATGAAATACTCATCTAGTAAAAATTAGTTAGGTAGAAAGTAACGTAAGCAAAAAAGATAGTAATAATCGATATTTACCAAATAAATATTTTATAAAGTAGTCATATAATTATTATATATATATAAGATAATACATGTGGAACTAATCAACCAAACTGAAACGAATCTCTTCATCAAGTCTACTAAATTTGACAATAAATATATTTCATTAATAATATAAAATAATATATAATATATTATAATTAATTAATAATATAAATCATTTGATAACTATAATTAATGAAGGACTTTATTGACCATAAAATAAATAATGATTAAATTATAACAATCATAGACTAGATACAATTATTCAAACCCACATAATAAAATCATAGTATATACAGTAGCATAATAATAATATTATACTAATAATAATTAATATCACATACAATAATAATCAATAAATAACGATAAAAAGAATC
>JABUQX010134990.1:7500-25334 GCA_015478945.1 Trachelipus rathkii | reverse complement strand
GGAGGTAGACCAGAGAGATACACGGCATACGCACACGCCACACACCCCGCACCCCCGCCCCGCACCCCCGTCCCCACCCGCCTAATATATATATATATATATAATAATATATATATATATATATATATATATATATATATTAGTATATATAAATATTATATAATATATATATATACGTAGATACGTCAAGTAATGCGACGCGGCTGCAAACGCAGTATGTTTCCGCGGCGTCGTTTTCGCGTCGGTTTTCAAGACCCCTCGCGCATAGAGAGCGGAGACCGTTCCAAAAACAGCAGCCCATCCTCATGTTTCAATCGCTCGCCGCATTCGACGTAAAATAAAATTGAGGGGAGAGAATAGAGAGACGTGGGAAATAAGAGGGGAGAACCAGAGAAGGGACGGGAGATGAGACGGAAAGAAAATTCTCAATTATAGCTTCTTAATGCCTAAAAAGAAAATAATTACTCTTTTTAAAAACTACCATATTGCTACGTTTTTACAGTTGGCAAGTGTAATTTATGACCCCTTTTATAAAGAAGGGAGATCATTTAATCCTTTGTATTGAACCTCTCCACGTTCACACGTTGGACAGGTTTATAAAAATCTATGACCTTATTTGTAGAGATAACGGTCGAGATCTTTAAATTACCTGTTTTAAATGTACAGGTTTAAAAAATTTATGACCTTTTTAAGAAGGGTACTAAGCAGCTAGCCCAGACAAAGGTTACGTGACAACTCTTCTCTTTTTAAAAACTAATTATCGTTTAATTGGGCAAGTGTTAATTCCTTGGAATGACAGCAGTTTAAAAGTTAATGTTTTAGGGGAGAAGACGTTTTCGTACAAGGGACTCAAATTTCATAATTATTAACTGTTGAAAAAAATCTCTTTAAACTCTCCAATACAAATAATAATTTATATTATTATTATTATTAATTTATTTTATTTATTATTATCTTTTACGTATATATTAATTAGTATTATTATATATACTTCATAGTATCAACGATATATATACTATACTATATATATAATATCTTATAATATATATATAATATATTATATACATTATATATCTATATATATTATCAATATATAAATATATATCATATCATATATACTATTACTAATATAGTATGCTACATATCGCAGATAGACAAATAATTAATACTTATATATATATCTATCTGTTCATTGGTTAATTGATATTATTATATTATTACTTATCATTCATGATTATTTTAACCATTCAATAGTATATTACATTATTAATTATTTCACGTTTCTTTCTATTATTTTAAATAATTATAAATAATATACTAATATACTTATCAAATATATTTACTATATATATATATGATATATATATTATATATACTAGCTATATATCATAATACTATATTATAATATAATCTGTATTTGGTTAGAGGTACAAAATCATACCGACATACATATACATACCTACATACCATACATACACTACATAATACATACATACCACTACATACATACATACATACATACATACATACATAATACATAAATACATAATACATTACAATAATAATATATATATAGTATATAATATATATATATATATATATATACTATATATATATATGAATATATATATATATATATATAATAAATATATATATATATATATATTATATATATCAAACCACCCGCCCCTTCACCCCCACCCTACCCCCCATCCTTCCATGATCCATAGCTTCAGCGATCCTATTGATTCAAGTCATATTTAGTACTTTTTTGGCGTAAACATGTAAAGTTCTTTTATAGTACTAACCAACAATTATATGCTAACGTAACAAGTTTTTACATTAATAAAGCTAACATATCACAACCGTGAACTAGAATATAGTATTACAACGAACAAACCTAACATACTTACGCTCCAACTAAACAGCCAACATTATCAAAGGTTCCATACTTAACAGCAGTAAGTAACTAACATTACATACACAACGTACCCTGTTCACACTTTTTCAAAAGTATCTGTAACATATCATAGGTATACCCCTTATCCATAGTAATTATTTAACAAAAAATTTATCTAACCTCACCTAATTATCATACTAAACCAGCGAAGTAAATGCTGATCGTAAACAGTTTTAACATTTAATAAAGCTAACATAGCATAACCTTGAACTAAGAATATAATGTACAAGACAAACCAACACAGACTGAGAAAGAGACATAGGTGGTACAGGCACCGGTGCTGGCCGGTGCGGTGCTGAGTTAGTAAACATTAGCTTAGCCTCAGACTGACACGTTTCTATTTTCAAATCTCGTTTCCTTTTTATAACGGCAAGAATATATATAGTTTGTCCTATTTTTATTTTGAAGGTGTCATTTGTACATTTACTCTTTGTTTCATATTTTTTAACAGCTTCCTTGAAACGGTCTGTTTTTTTTATTTTTATTTTTTTTTCTTTTTAAACTTTTTTTTTTTTATTTATTTATTTATTTTCATTATTTTATTTTTTTTTTATTTTTTTTTTTATTTTTTTTTTTTTTTTTTTTTTTTTTTTAATTCTCATGTTTTATAACAAAAAAATTTTTTTTGTTTTTATTTTTTTATTTTACAAAACTTTTTGTTTTTAACTAAAAATTTTTAAGCTTTTCATGTTTGTTTTACCCACCCCACCCTCCCCACACACCTGTGATCCTATGATCTATTGACTATCATCTCATTGATTCAATCATATATTTGTTATAACATACACAAAAACTTTTATTTATTATTTTTGTTTTGTTTTCTTAAACATTTTGTTTTTACTAAAAAATTTAATTCTTTCAGTTGATAACGTTAAAAAAATTTACGTTTTTTTACATACCCTAAAGAGTAAAGTCAGTAATCAACCAACCCACCCTACCCTCCCCACCCTCCATGATCTATTGATCTAATTGATCCTATTGATTCATTGTCACATATTTTTGTATAACAACACAAAAACTTTTATTTATGTTTGTGTTTTGTATTCTTTAAACATTTTTGTTTGTACGTAAAAAATTTATTCTTGTATTTATGTGTATGACTTAAATTTATTTTGCATATTTACATTACCCTAAAACCAAGTTAAATTCAGTTTAAATCAGTTAATCCAAAACCATCCAACCACCCTCCGTACTCATTCGGTGATATAATTGAATCTATTGATCTACTGATATCATGATCTTATTGATTCAAGTTCAATTTTTAGTTAAATTGCTATGTTTTACATACCCCTAAAGCAGTAAATCAGTGATAAATTCAAAAACGTCAAGTTAAATGAAAATATACAACACTTTTTCAAAACATATCTCTAAAATATTAACGTTAATTTACATTAACATTTGTAATATTGAAAACTAAACAAAAAATATAGTCTCTCCTAGACCTAAAACGTGACATACAGCCATTCATTACAAGGTAACTAAATTGAAAGTCAACCTTACCAGCAGAAGTCGCCATAGCAAGCTCATTCTTTACTATACACAACCGCAAAAAATATTATTATTATTATTATATTATTATATTATATTATTATTATTATTATATATTAATGATTATATTATTATTTATTATATATTATATTATTATTATTATTATTATTATTATTCCACATAGATCTCACAACACGTTTGCCTGCCAGGTCCACGACGTAGAAAATTGGTTGGTAAATTGTTCTCTACCTGACACCTATGCATTACGTAATCTTGTTACGTTCAAGGGGATAACCAATCAGAGAACTGTATTTGCTATGCCATCACGGTCAGCCAATGAAAAATTCGAGGAATGGACTCCTTAATCTTATAATTTTTTGACATGATGTTGAAGGCGGGTTAACGGAATTTATTACTTGTGTACCCGCATCTTTGTGACACATCGAGGAAGGGGTAAAACGAGATTTATTACTGGTGTTCACAATATATCTGTTTACACATGAGAAGGTAAAGAAGATTTATTACTTTTGTCCTTACTTAACAATTGTTTTTATTTCTTTAAACAGTATTTATTAGTTATTATTAGTTATTATTATATTATTATATATTATATTATTATTATTATTATTATTATTATTATTATATTATTATATTATCATCATCATTATTTCAACTATATATGTATATGAACATTACAAATCTAACATACCGCACACACACACACACACACACACACACACACACACACACACAACACACACAACACACACACACACACACACATAATTATAGACACTTTACTTAATACATTAGCCTGGCAATCATCGTAATAACTTTACTAATCACATGACTGCTATTTCTATGATGTCAAGCAAATGTTCCGTTTTCTAAACGTTGTTGGAAGACATTATTTACATTTTTCACATGTTTAATATAAACCATTTCGTTTTGTTATGGTATTTCTTGTACGTTTCTATATTCCTTATATTTATATTGTTAAAAGTTAGTTATTTACTTATTTATTATAGTTTATTATTTTTATTTTTATTATTAAAATAATTTTATATATATTTTTAAAAAAACTTATTATTTTTGCTTTATTTTGTTTAAAACATTGTGTTTTAACGTAAAATATTTCATTTGTATGTTTATAACTTAAAAAAATTTTTGCCTTTTTTAACATACCCTAAAGCAGTAAAACAGTAATTCAGTAGATCAAACCACCCAACCCCACCCTCCTCCCTCCGTGATCTATTGAGTCTATTGACTCTATTGAGTTCATGTCATTCAGTATCATTGAGTAAAACATAACATAAAAAATAAAGTTCTTATTACCACTATTCAACGAATAATGCTAACCGTAGCAAAGTTGTTCCCATTATAAAGCTAACCATAACATCACCTGAACTAAGAATATAGGTACAACAACAAACCTAGCATACATTAAGCACGAATAAACAGCTAACATCAAACAAAGTTCCACACTAACAACCAAGTTAAAGTAACTAACATAGCTAACAAAAAATACGATAACCAAGTCACACTTTTGTCAAGCACAATTCTCTAACATATCAATGTTAATTGTACATTAACATTAGTATTATTTAACAAAAAATTTATCATAACCTTAGCTATTTATCATACAGACCTACAAGTATATGCTATCGTAACAATTTATTTTTTTTTTTTTCTTTTTTGTTTATATAATAAAGCTAACATAACAACCTGAACTAAGAATATTAATGTACAAAGACAAACCTAACATACCTCACGTAATGAAATAATTTCGGCTAACATTCACAAAGTCGATACCTTCATCAAAGGTGAAGAGTAGCATAACAACACATACAAAACCAAATAGTATCCCAAACTTTATTCCAACATACCAGCAACACCTAAAGCAGTAGTATTATCACAAAATCCCTTAACAAAATAACCAATCTATCAAAGATACTACCTACATCTTGAACTAAGAATTGACACTACCTACATCAAAGTGTCTTTACATATCAAATATAACATCATTTTTGAACTATGAATAACGTGAACATTAGCAAAATTCTCAGTCAAAAACATTATAAAATAACCTATCGATCATACAGAACAACGAATAACGCAACATAGAACTTTTTTTATTTGTTTATTTGTTTACTTATTTAAATTTATTTTATGTTTCATTTTACATTTAACTTTGTGCTTAATTTTATTTTACGTATCCTTATTATCTATTTTAATGATTTATTTAAAATATCGTGATATATTTAGTTCATAAAAACTTACTTATATTTTCTTATTCTGTTTTAAAACATTGTTTTAACTAAAATTTATTTCATTTACTTTCGAGAACTTAAAAATTTAAATAGCATTTTGACATAACCCTTAAAGCAGTCTAAATCAGAAAATCAAGTTAATCAAACAGCACCACCCAACCTCATAAACCCTTCCATGATCTATTGTCTTATTGATCTATTGATTCAAGTGAAATATTTTTATTAATTTACTATGTTTTACAAACCCTAAAACAGTAAATCTGCTAATCAAACCAACCGCCCCCACCCTCCTAACCATCAATATATATATATAATATACACTATATAATAATATATATATATATATATATATATATATATATATTATATATAGATATATATATATATATATATATATATATATATATATATACTATATATATATATATTATATATATATATATATATATATATATATATAAGAGCATAACAAACTTAACATATCTTACACACGAATAAACGGTTAATATTAATAAAGTTCCTTACTTAACTACAGTAAGTAGCTAAAATTTGAGCAAAACTTTACATTACTTATTCACACTTTTTCAAACATATTCTCCTAAAATATATTTAATGTCAACTTTTACAATTTAGCGTTTGTAATATTTTATGAGAAACTAAAACAGAAAAATTAACCCTACCAACCAACAGCCATACAGCAATTCATTAACAATGCTAACAAAATTAGAAGTTTCAACTTACCTGCAGCACCTAAACATTACGCAATCTTTAACAAAGGGCACAACATCTGTTATCCTCTTGAGAGGGTGGATACAAAGAATGAATTAAGCACAAAGTATAAATGTAAAATGAAAACATAAAATAAATTTTAAATAAATAAATAAAAAAAATAAAAAAAGTTTCTATGTTAGCGTTTATTCGTTGATCTGTATAATCGATAGGTTATTTTATAATGTTTGACTGAGAATTTTGCTAATGTTCACGTTTATTCATAGTTCAAAATGATGTTATATTTGATATGCAAGACACTTTGATGTAGGTAGTGTCAATTCTTAGTTCAAGATGTAGGTATCTTTGATAGATTGGTCATTTTGTTAAGGGATTTTGTTAGATAATACTGCTTTAGCTGTTGCTGGTATGTTGGAAAAGTTGGGATACATTGAGTTTTGTATGTGTTGTTAGCTACTTCACCTTTGATAAGTATCGAACTTTGTGAATGTTAGCCGATTATTCATACGTGAGGTGTGTTAGGTTTTTTTTTTAAATTATATTATAAATTTAAGAATTATATAATAGATTTATTAATTTAAAAAAAAAAAAAAAAAAAAAAAAAAAAAATTGTTACGTTAGCATATATTCGTAGGTCTGTATGATAATTAGACAAGGTTATGATAAATTTTTGTTATATATTACAATGTTAATGTTAAATTAACATTGATATGTAGAGATGTGCTTGACAAAGTGAGAATAGGTTACGTTTTGTTATGCTATGTTAGTTACTTTTACTGGTGTTAAGTGTGGAACCTTTGTTAATTTTAGCTGTTTATTCGTGCTTAAGTATGCTAGGCTTTGTTGTTGTTGACATGTATATTCTTAGTCAGGTGATGTTATTTGTAGCTTTATTAATGGGAAAACTTTGCTCTTAGGCATATATTCGTGTGATCAGGTAAAAGAACTTTTATGTTTATTGTTTATGTTTCCTCAACATGATACTCGAAAGTGACTTGAATCAATAGATCAATAACTCAATAGAGCATGGAAGGGTAGGAGTAGGGGGGGGGTGGGTTTGATCTTAACTGAATTACTGTTTTACAGCTTCTAGTAGGGTATGTTAAAAACGCAAAAGTTTTTTGAAGTTTAGTAAACATAAAATGAAATAAAATTTGTTAAACAAAATGTTTTAAACAAAAATAAGCAAAAATAATAAAGGTTTTTAAAAAAGTATATAGATTATTTTAAATAAATAAAAATAAAAAAAAAATAAAACTATAATTAAATAAGTAAATAACTAACTTTTAAACAAAAATATAAATAAGGAATAATAGAGAAACGTAAAAGAAAAACATAACACAAAACGAAATGTTTATATTAAACATGTGAAAAATGTAAATGTCTTCCAACAAGGTTTAGAAAATGTTACACATTTGCTTGACATCATAGAAATAGCAGTCATGTGATCAGTAAGTTAGTACGATGATTGCCAGGCTAATGTATTAAGTAAAGTGTCTATAATTATTGTGTGTGTGTGTGTGTGTGTGTGTGTGTGTGTGTGTGTGTGTGTGTGGTGTGTGTTGTTGTGTGTGTGTGTGCGGTGTGTTAGTTTTGTTAAATGTTTTTCATATACAATATAGTTGATATAATGATGATGATAATAATAATAATAATAATAATAATAATAATAATAATAATAATAATAATAATAATAATAATAATAATAATAATAATAATAATAATAATAATAATAATAATAATAAAACTACTGTTTAAGATAAAAACAATTGTTAAGTAAGGACAAAAGTAATAAATCTCTTTACCTTCTCATGTGTCAAAAGATATTGTGAACACAGTAATAAATCTCGTTACCCTTCTCATGTGTCAAAAGATGTCGGGTACAAAGTAATAAATCTCGTTACCCTTCTCATGTGTCAAAAGATATTAAGATTAATGAGTCATTCCTCGAATTTCATTGGCTGACCGTGATGGCATAGCAAATACAGTTCTCTGATTGGCTATCCCTTGAACGTAACAAGATTACGTAATGCATAGGTGTCAGGTAGAGAACAATTTACCAACCAATTTTCTAGTCGTGGACCTGCAGGCAAAGTGTTGTGAGATCTATGTGGAATAATAATAATAATAATAATAATAATAATAATAATTAATAATAATAATAATAATAATACATATAATAATATAATATAATAATAATAATAAAATAATAATATTTTGTGCGGTTGTGTATAGTAAAGATTGAGATTGCTATGCTGACTTCTGCTGGTAAGTTGAAACTTCTAATTTAGTTACGTTGTTAATGAATGCTGTATGTCAGTTAGGCTAGGATGAGATATATTTTTGTTTAGTTTTCAATATTACAATGTTAATGTAAAATTAACATTAATATTTTAGAGATATGTTTTGAAAAAGTGTTGTATTATTTTCAGTAACATTAACGTATTGATATAATCTTGATTCAACTACAACAACGTTTAGGTACCTGTAAAACATAGCAATTTAATAAAAAATATGACTTGAATCCAAAGATCATATGAATCAGTAGATCAATAGATTTCAAAATTATAATCACGAATGAGTAGGTCAGGTGGTGGGGATGGTGTGATTAATGATTAGCTGATTTTTACTGCTCTTAGGTATTAAAAATAAAAAATTTAAGTCATAAGCATAAAAAAGAATATAAATTTTTTAGGAAGACATAAATGGTTTAAAGAATACAAAACAAAAATAAATAAATGTTTTTGTGTTATGTTATACAAAATATGACTTGAATCAAATAGATCAATAGAATCAAAAGACTCAATAGATCAATAGAATAATTTAAGCTGTTATCGCTTATATATATATTATTCTTAATCAATGTACCCTAAGTTGCTTTGAGGATTGTATTACAACAGACACATTTTAAAACACTTTTTAATTATTTAAAAACATTAAAACTGATTACATTAGACGAGCTTTCGTTATAATAACCTTTTTCAAGTCTATCTAAATTCACAATAAAAGCAAAAACTTTTTAATATTTGAAATATGAATAACTTATTGTGTGGGAGGGTGTGGGAAAGGTGGGGTTAAAAACAAACATGAAAAGCTAAAATTATTTAAGTAAAAACAAAAATGAGTAAATAAAAAATAAGAAAAAATAATTTTTTTTTATTAATATTGAAAAATAAAAAAAAAAAAAAAAAAAAAAAAAAAAAAAAAAAAAAAAAAAAAAAAAAAAAAAAAAAAAAAAAAAAAAAAAAAAAAAAAAAAAAAAAAAAAAGTTAAAAAATAAAAAAAAAAAAAATAAAAAAAAAAATAAAAAAGTTAAAAAAAAATAAATAAATAATAAACAAAGAGTAAATGTAAAATGAAACTTATAAAATAAAACAGGACAAACTATATATATTCTTGCCGTTTATAAAAAGAAAACGAGATTTGAAAATAGAAAGTGTTGCAGTCTGAGGCTAAAGCTAAGGTACTAACTTTCAGCACCGCACCGGGCTCCAGCACCGGTGGCCTTGTACACCTATGGTCTCTTTCTCAGTCATGGGTTAGTTTGGCTTTAGTACATTATATTCTTAGTTCAGTTTATGCTATGTTAGCTGTTATTAATGTTGTAAAACTGTTACGTCAGCATTTATCGCTGAGTGTATGAGTAATAGTGAGGTAATGATAAATTTTGTAAATATTACTATGATAGGTAAAATACCCTAGTGATATGTTACAGAAGCATATTGAAAAAGTCGTGAACAGGTTACTTGTGTATGTAATGTTAGTTAACTTACTGCTGTTAAGTATGAACCTTTGTTAATGTTAGCTGTTTTAGTTGAGCCGATAAGGTATGTTAGGTTTGTCGTTGTATACTATATTCTTAGTTCAGGTTGTGATATGTGTTAGCTTTATTGATGTAAAACTTGTTACGTTAGCATATTAAATCGTTTGGTTAGTATATAAAAGAAACTTTATGTTTTACCCAAAATGATTACTCCAAATTAGACTTGAATCAATAGGATCGCTGAAGCTATAGATCATGGAAGGATGGGTGGGGAGGGGAGTAGAAGGGTGGGGTGAAGGACGGGTGTTTTGATATTATATATATATATATATAATTATATATAATATATATATATATATATAATACGTATATATATATATTATATATATATATATAGTATTATATATATATATATTATGTATGTATGTATGTATGTATTATGTATTATGTATGTATGTATGTATGTATGTATGTATGTATTATGTATGTAAACTTTTGTATTTGTTAGCATATCTTTATGAGAAGAACGTATGTTGTGTCCTCTAAGTAAAATAATTATATATATTATATAATATATATATATAATATAATATATATATATAATATATATATATATATATATATATATATAATATATATAATTATATAATACTATATATATATATAAATTAATAAGAAAGAAAAGAATACTCAGACTGAAACGGATTAATCATCGAAATATTCATAAATAAGACTAATAAATAAAATAATAATACATAAAATAATAATAAAAATAATACTATATATACTATATACTATATATATATAGTTATATATATCTAATATATATATATATTATATATATATGATATAATATATATATATAATAATATATTATAATAATAATAATATAAATTAATAATAATAAGTAATAATAATAATAATAATAATAATAATAATAATATAAATTATTATTATTTGTATTGAGAGTTAAAAGATTTTTTTCAACAGTTAATTATGAAATTTGAGTCCCTTGTACGAAAACGTCTTCTCCCCTAAAACATTAATTTTAAACCTGTCATTCAAAATTACACTTGCCAATTAAAAACGATAATTAGTTTTAAAAGAAAGAGTTGTAACCTAAACCTTTGTCTGTAGCTTAGTACCCTTCTTAAAAAGTCATAAATTTTTAAACCTGTCATTTAAAGGTAATTAAATCTCCCCTCTTACAAAAAGTCATAAATTTTTAAACCTGTCAGTGAAGTTGAGGGTGTCTTTTCAATACAAAGGAATTTAAATCTCCCCTTCCTTAAAAAAGTCCATAAAATTTAACTATCTTGTGATCCTAATATAAATAGAACCAGCACACACTATAGCTAGTTCATATCTACAAACAACACAACACAACAACACTAACTTACTCATCATCACACAGCGAGACGAGCCACAACAAGCCATATCAACGCATCGCAAGAATTTCCACTGCATCTATCCTCATCTACACAATTATAGACGTTATTTCAAACCCCTCTACTTTATTAAAACATTTATACCCCTCAAACCTCTCTCTTTCCTTTTCTTCATCTCACCTCTAATTATCGTCACCTCTTCTCAGTAAATGTTCCCTCTTATCCCTCCTACTTCAAGCCATCCTTTATTTTAATTGTGTTAGATTCCGTGATTCTAGAAATGCCACACAGCACCCCCTAACACTTTGACAACCACGAGCACACACACGAGGAAGTGCGACACACCCTAGCTTACTACATCTAGAGACCCCACTCCTACTGTCACACCAGACGAGTCAACGCGGCATACCACTGCCGCGAAAAAAAAATTTAATATTTATGCATGTAAATGTTAAAACCGCGTTGACCGTCCACCCCCGCGTGGTTATCTTTCCCTTTATCTGGTACGTACCCTGTACGCATACGACATTATTATATAAAATAATAATATATAATATATGTATATAATTATCTAATTTATTAATTATATAATATATAATATCATACTAATTTATAGAATAATATTATATATAACTTAAATTATATTATACAATATAGTATTCATTTGCAAGGAAGCTTTCTGCTAGAGTAATTGAGAATCGGGAGGTGGTCATTATCGGGCCCGTGTGCGTTGTGGTTTTGCGTATGCGTGTATTCCTCGTCCCTGCAAGTGGAACGTGGATTTCCCTATATCCTATACCATAGCCAGTTCATAATTTCCTACTACAGTAATTTGTACCGTTAGTTCCCTTCCTAAAGATCAAATATTAATCTATATATATACTAAGTGAAGTATAAACTATCATATAGTTTTTAAATAATATAATATATATATAATTATAACTTTTACTAAAATATTTTAATAATGAAATTTATTTATAAGAATATAAACATATTATTTATTATATACCGTACCTATTAATAAGCATAATTAATTAAAATTATACTAATATATAGGTATAAAATCAGTTAAAGCGCCAGCTGACCTATATCCAGGTTCTAGGGATCCCAGATTTCCCTGATCCTGGAAAAACAAAACACTACATGGTTCCCACGACCATACATTACATCGCGAAAATTAAACCTAACAAAGCCATTCACAATCTCCTATGGTACTTCCAGTTATTCCAGTTTCACCGTTGATGAAAACCATGACATAGCATCTCCACTTTCCCAGAAAATCCATCTGCAATCTTCACAAGGTAATTACCAGGAAATATGCCCAGTACATTTCCCAGTCCACCACCGTGAGTCTATAAGTTAGAGTGATAACTTAAAATACATAAAATAAGTTCTTTCTTTTAGTAACTAACTAACAGTAACAGATATGATTTTATTAAAATCACATAGCATAGTATTTTATTAATATTATTATTAATAAAAATAACATAATATAAATATATTGACACATTACATTATAATTATTTCGTACTCTAGATGTTAAACGTTAAATATATATTCATAAAGTTAAATAATATCTAGTGATATATATATATTAATATATATATATATATATATTATATATATATTATATAAGATATATATATATATATATATACTTATAAATTCTGCAACAGCATTTAGGTCATTAATTACTAAATTAAACGATGGGAACAACAAGGAAAAATTGGCTTTAGGGTACTGATCTCTTATTAACTTTTGAACTTCATTTTCTTTGCCAGCCATGGCGGAGCACCTTTCAAACCCAAGTCCAACAAGCGTACTCATATTTAAATTGCATATATCTCGTTTAATAGACAATATAGATCTTGCTATATCTTCAGCTTTCAGTTTTTCAAAAGGAGTAAAGCCTAGAAATTCTTGACGTACATTGAAATCCTTATCAACAAACCGAACACCAATCGATAGCTGTTCTGTCTCACCATGTGATTACATATCAACTTTCCATAAATTCTTAAAGTATAAGTTCGTTCTGAATCATATGTGATGTGTATTTGGCCTTTGCTACGCTTGATTTCAAATGTTCCATAAGAACGTCTCCAGTTTCTACTCTGAATTTAATCAAATTGGAAAAATTGCCGATATTTGCAGTACTATCAGTAATATCATGGGTGCCACAAAATATTAAGGTAGAAATTACAGGTACCAATTTTTGCCTTTTTTTCTTTTTCTTTTTGTAAATAACTAAGTGCTCAGCAATATACAGTTGTTCAGTTACACTAACACGCTTACTTAATATTATTTGTTTGAAATTCTTTGCTGCTACTGAGGCATCTTTTTGCCATTCTGAATTTACGTGGGCTTTAGCACGTGCATGATATTTTTATATTTTCTAAATGGTTTTAAGAAAAATGAGCCAAATATACCTCTTTTGATAGAAGGTCTAAATAAGACCCACAATCTACAAAACGGTCCTTTCAATATTTTAGAATACGCTAGCCAAGAATTGTACAGATCTAGCCTTTCATAAAGAAAAGGTCTCTTTCCCTCTTCAATATCTTTAAAATTGTACGTAATTGGTGGTTTGTACGGTTTCCTTAATAAGTCAAACTTTAATCCATCTTTAATATTGGCTTCAATTATGTAATTTTAAATATCCAGGATATATTCCTTTTGTTGCGTTATATCCAGGTAGCAAAACTACTAAATTTAGTATCATTAACAAGATTGGCCACACTACCACTTGAATTATCATCAACATTACTAAAACTACCACTAAATGAGTTCGTAGCTTGTTCAATCCCAAGTGAATTACTGTTATCAATCCTAGGCCTTTTAATTATAAACTTATCCATTTTTCAGTCAATAATAATAATTGTCAGATAATAATAATAATAATAATAATAATAATAATAATAATAATAATAATAATAATAATAATAATAATAATAATAATAATAATAATAATAATAATAATAATAATAATAATAATAATAATAATAATAATAATAATAATTATTATTCACGTAACAAGAAATTTGTTTTTTTCTATTTACGCACACCAATTTTCATAAAACTGAGCACTTCACTCACGAGCTTTTATTGACACTAAAAAGTGAACACTAATTATTACAACTTTGATGGGTGATAAACATAGTAAAACAATAGGCAACTTTTTTCCACTTCATTTTCGGAAATTTTTACCCACCCCCGCTACTTTGTTCGGACTATCAAGCGCAACAAGTAGTTAGTAGTTACCTCGCTTCCCTACCTTATAATTTTTATTTATCCCTGGCCTTGGCTAAGCTAGATTTAAGCTTGTTTAAATTTTTAACTTCTTTTAAAGATATTAGTTTATTTCTTTTTAGGCTTTTAATGATATTTAAAACTGTAGTTGGTTAAAATAATAGGTTACAAGTATAAAGTGATAATAATATTAAAAGTTATGTATGCTCTGGATGGTGATAACGTGGGACTGTGGAGGAATGAATATGTGAATAGGTAGCCCTGTTTGTTGTTTTTGAATGCAGAAAATGTGTTGTTAAGGTAAGGAGGATTGTGCAGACTGAGTGAAAACATATGAATGAATTGAAAGATGTGGTATTTGAGTTGAGAAAGAAGGGAAGTGTTAGGAAAAAAGTTAGTAGGGATGTCGAGGCGAGGAGGGAGTGGGATATAGGGGTAGATAGGAATAGTGATTCACCTAGGCAGAAATATGAGTGGGAAAAGGATAAAATAGTTGATAATAGGTTGCTAGAATGGAGAGTTCTAGAAATAGAAATAAATTAAGATAGGATCTCGAAGGTCAGTCAGGTCTGTGACCTGAACAGTAACAGTTTCGAACTGATCTCCAGATGGTTAAGGATCAGAGAGGGCCAATGGTAATGTTGAGTTTTCTAAAGGGAAGACTGATGCATTGCTAATTGGAGACCCTATGATACAACACCTAGACGACACATAGACGGTCAGAAGAATTAATAGCAGATTATAGGAACTTGATTCAGAAGATGAAAGCTAGTGGAAGAAGGTGCATGATTTCTGGGATTTTACCTAGGTTAGGTTGCAGTCAGAATGGGGAAGTAGGGCTTTAGGTGTAAATTGAAGGCGTAGGAAATTATGTTTTTCAGGAAATATTAGGTTTTTGGATTTTGTGGAGAGAATTTCTGAATAAAGATCTTTTTGCAGCAGATGGAGTTCACTTGAGTCGCTAAAGGTGTTGGATTTTTCTGTACCAGTTTGGAGACTTGTTTATAAAAAAACTAGATAAAGTTGGGGATGATGGGCTAAACCTGGATACGAATAAAAGCAATGGTAACTGTAATAGTGGTAAGATAAATAAAACTAGTGTTGCTACAGTTTCAAATAATGATGATATCAATAAAAATAGCAGCATTTCGAATATCAAATGCTTTTACACAAAACAAATGCTCATAGCCTTAGAAATAAAAAAGATGAGCTGATTAGTAATACCATAAATGAGAATCTAGACATTATTTGCATAACTGAAGCTTTAATGAAGAATTATATAGAGACTCCTTTCAGGAATATGAAATAGACGGATATTCACTTTTTTATACCAGCATAGAGGAAAGAAGGGTGGTGGTGTGGTGCTTTGTTAAAAGCAATATTCAATCTGCATTAATGACTGACTTTAAAATAATCATGATATGTGGATCGGCGGTTGTGGGGTAGATTGTCCTTATTTGTAAAATAATTCATATAGAATAGAAGGGCATTTTATAGATTCTACAGAGTCAAGAATTAGACGCGAAATTGGTAAAGGAAATTGAGACAGCATGCCAACAGTAAAGAAAAAGGTATAGTCATAATGGATGATTTGTTAATTTTCTGGCATTAAATGGATTACTTGATCTAATATGGACCATTAAGTAGTTCGGTATTATAAAAATGTATACTAGATAACTTTTTGAACCAGATGGTCCATGAACCCACAAGACACGTTGCACTATTAGACTTAATATTAACTAACGATGAAAGTATCGGGATGAGGTTAGAATTGAGGAGAATTTAGGACTTCGTAACCATAATATAATTAGATTTAATATGAATGTATATCTGGGCCCCAAAATGCAAGTTAATAAAGCGAAAGATCTTAGATTCCGAAGATGGGACTATTTTACCCCAAAATTTTTGAGACATGCTTAGTATAATTGAGAAAAAAGTTTAAAGACCAAAAACTGTTTTATCATGTGGGAAACATTTTAAGCATATTTTAATGAATATTCAGTCATTATGTTTTAAAGATTAACCCATTAGGGTGGCGAAGAGAAAACCTGTTTGTTGGTGGAATAGAGAGAAAAGAGAGAAAATCAATGAAAAAAGCGTAGATGTTTTAAAATAATCAAGGGTAGTAATAGGGAAGATGATTTAGACGAAAATTATAGAAAAAATATAAAGTGGACACTTTAACCAGTCAATAAGAAAGGCAAAAGAGAGGCAGAAACTAATTTAGCAAGGAATAGTAATAAGACCTGAAGAAGTTTTTAGGCTTTTATATAAATTTAAAAGTAAGAAAAGGACAATTGGTCCAATTAAAATGATGAAAATTTAGTGCAGTTCAGATTTAAAGAGTTGCTTCAACATTTTAAATGCTTATTTTGCTTCAGTGTATACTGAGGAAAGATTAGATAATAGTTTGGAGACTAATAGTTCTTATACGAGTATGCATGTAACAAATAGACTTATAGAATTGAATCTTGAGGTAAAGAGATAATTAAAACAACTTACTAGACCAGATTGATCCAAGTAAAGCTGCAGGCCCTGATGGTATATATGGTAGAAAGTTCTGAAGGAGAGTAGTATCAGCATTGCAGAGGCACTGTATTTGATTTTTAAGTGACCTATAACATTTAGTGAGGTACCAGATGACTGGAAAATAGCATATGTTGTGCCTATTTATAAGAAAGGTAGCAAGAAAGATTTTGGGAAATTATAGCCAGTTAGACTTAAACAATCTCTGGTTGTAAAGGTTCTGAAAAAGTTACTGAAAGGTCATATAGAGAAAATTACGGAGACGAAATAAGGTTTTGTATGACTCCCAGCATGGTTTTAGAAAGGTTAGGTCATGTCAGACAAACCTTTTAGAATTTATGGAACACATTACTGACTGCATTGACCGTGGAGATCCAGTTGATATTATATATTTAGACTTTAGCGAAGGTTTTCATAAGGTTCCCCACATAAGGTGGATGATATCGAATATTGCAATGTGTATA
>JABUQX010134989.1:7500-11427 GCA_015478945.1 Trachelipus rathkii | reverse complement strand
GATGTTAGCAGATTATTCATAGGTGAGGTATGTTAAGGTTTGCATTTGTACATTATATTCCTAGTCGCAGTTATGATTTGTTAGCGCTTTATTGAGGCTAAAACTTTGTTGGTTAAGCAGATATCGTTGGTTGGTATATAAAGAACTTATTTTTATGTTATGTTTTTCCAAAATGATACTTGAAATATGAAGTTGAATCAAGTAGGTTTAATAGATCACAGGCGGTGGGACGGGGTTAGGGGGACTGCAGTGGATGGGATGGTTGTGATTTACTGGATTAATGAAACTGTTTATGCGTTAGTTAGGTACGTTATTGTTAAATAGTTAACTATGACAATGTGAAAAAATAAAACACTGATTTTTGTTAGAGAAATGATGAGTTTTTGTAAGATAGTTACTGTGTAACTGACGGATTGATTGTGTTTAGAAACGGTAGCCGAGGCTTAAGTTTTGCTGGGGTTAATGTGGTGAAGGTTGTGCCCTAAGAATTTGTTGCTGTAATGTCTATTTATTCTTAGGACAATTGATGTTATACTCAAAACGAGTGACACTTTTGATGTGTGAAGAGGGTGTTAATTCAAGTTCCAGATGTTGGTATCTGTTGATAGATGGTACTTTGGTTAAGGGATTTTGTTAGATGATGTGGTTTTATCTGTTGCTGATATGTGCGAAAAGTGGGAACATATCGAGTATTGTGCGACCTATTAGGTACTTTACCTTTGACAAGTAGGGAATTTGTTCAGGATGTTTAGCTGATTCAAAGTTTCATACCACGAGGTAATGTTAAGTTTGCCTTGTACATTATATTCTAGTTCCTTTAGTGATGATGGTGGCTTTATGTGACGCTTAAAGGCGTTTGTGTGGTTAAGCATATATTTCGATGGTTAGGTTATAGTAAAAGAACTTATTTTTGTGTATGTTTGGATAAAACTTTGTTATTGTTTACAATGTATTTGTTGGGTTTGTAGCGATGTATTGTGTCAAAACAAACGATAAATGGCTTGTTAATATGTACTATGTCAATGTAAAATTTTAACGGTTAATATGGTAGGAGATATGCTTGGAAAAAGGTTATGAATAGGTTTACGTTTGGTATGCAATTGGTTAGTTTACTTTTGACAGGTGCTAAGTTTGGGCTTTGTTAATGTTAATACTTAGTTCTGTTAAGTTGTTGGGTTGTAGGGGTTTTGTTTTTGGGGTTCGTTTGTACCCCATTTTGTATTTGTTTTCTTTAGTTTTCATATGGATGCTTGTTAGCTATATTAATATTTGAAAACCGTGGTGTATGTTAACAGTATATTCGAAGTTGGTTAGGTTTTATAAAGAACTCATGTTTGGCGCTTTGGGTTTATTCCGAAATGATTAGTCTAAATGCTACGTAAATCAGTTGTTAATGTAAAAGTGTAACATTGATTCATGCTAGAGGATATTGCGTTGAAAGAGGGAGTGAATTGGGTTACGGTTTTTGTATGCTGTTTGCTAGGTACTTTACTGCTATTAAGTATGGAACTTTGTTAATGTTAGGTGTTTATTCGTGCTTAAGGTGTGGTTAGGTTTTGGTCATTTGTGCCTTATATTCTTAGTTCTGGTAATGCTATGTGTAGGCTTTATTATGTTGAAAACAATATTTACGGTTTAGCATAGTGAGTTCGTTGGTTGGGTATATAAAGAACTTATTTTGTGTTATTGTTGTTTTGGTTGTTGTTGTTGTGTTGTTGTTGTTGTTTGTGTTGTTGTTGTTGTTGTTTGTGTTGTGTGTTGTTGTTGTTGTTGTGTTGTTGTGGGTTGTTGTGTTGGTTGTTGTTGTTGTTGTTGTCGTTGTTGTGTTGTTGTTGTTGTTTTGTTGTTTTGTTGTTGTTGTTGTCTAACGAGAATATATACCCTTTTTGAACTGATATGGGATTCGTTCGTGCGTTGTATTCTTGGTTGTACTTTCTTTCGTGTGGTTGAAAGAGAAGAGATCCATACTATAAGGGTTGTTGTACGCAGTACGATTTTCCTGTCAGTAGGATTGTTTTCGCTGTACTGGTACGGATGGACATTCTCCCCTCATCTCCACGTCTGGTTGTGTGATATTCTTCCACGAGGGAGGCTTCGGTTATTCCAAACCGTTGTGTCAGATTAAAATTTTATCGTCAACTTGATGGATACCGTACATTGCTGTTGTATTGTCCTGCCAGAGAGTCAAATTAAGTAGGACCTTTATGTCGTTTGTGCTTGAGGATTACATCAAGAATATCGACATCGCAGCAGCATGGCTAGAGGATAAGTGTTTGTTATCTGATGGGTCGACGAGTAGTGAAATATCGTATCAGAGGTGACAGGTGTGAGAGGTCAGTTTAATAGAATAGACGCGTGTGCTCTCGTCGTGGTGACAATATTAAAAATCCCTTGATGTACGCAACTATTTGAAAAACCAGTCGATTGTGTGACCTTCATGCGTAGTGATATAGGTTCAAAGGTTTCGGCATCTTAAATATTACATCATTGCTTTAAAATAAAAACGATATTACAGTTCAAATCTTAAACGATGTGAGCATACTTGATTGACATAAGTACATATAGCACATGGTGTAATATATGATATTACACCGAAACATGTGGTTTCCCGTATAATACAGTTACAGGAGTGCATGTAAGTACATCAGCCTGGGATAAGTTGTACTTCTCTTCTGTATGAGGAATGAGTGCTGCTGAATCAAAAAAATGTGCCGAAAAATGGTTTAGTGTTTGCTGGATAAGGCATGTTATACTGTACATCCTTTCAAAGGATGTTGAATCTTTAGAAAGATATATAGAACGTACCCAACTTAAATCCGTATGTTCTCTGATTAGATGATTTAATATATTTAAAATAAACTTATATGTTTTTATGTGTTTATATGTTTTTATGTATTGTATATAACACATGCTCTTTTCATTGAAATTATATGTTATAAAATATTGAAAACTTGTTTTACTCCCGCCGTTGATGTTCGATTTTATTTGACGTACGATTGTGATGATGGCTGTTTATCGTTCGTGGTTGTTGTTATGTAGGCAGTACTTTTGGCTGGTCTGGATGATAGTTACACAAGGTTGTATAGTAAATTTTTAGTTTAAATAGTTACCATTTAATGTTAAAAGTTAACATTGTTATGTTAGAGGATTGCTTGATAAAGTGTAAATAAGTTACGTTTTTGGATTTTATGTTAGTGTACTTTATTGGTGTTAAGTGTGAAACTTTGGTTTAACATTAACAGTTTATTTCGCTGGTTAAGATGTATCAGGTTTTGTCGTTGGTGGGTTTATCATAGTTCAGATGATACTAAGGTAAGCTTTGTTATGTAATGTGAAAACGTTTGTTTACGTCGAACAGTTATATTGGTTGATGTTTGTAGTAAAGGACTGTGTTTTTTTGTTATGTTTTTCCAAAATGATACTCAAAATGTTGACCTTAATCCAATAGATCAATAGATTCACAGATCGTCAGGCAGGGAGGTTGGAGTGGGGGGGCAGGATTGGTGAGTGTGTGATTGTTAGTGTGGTACTGATTTAGGGTAATGTAAAAACGTAAATGTTGTAAGTTATAAACATAAAAGAGTAAAACAAATTTTTATTAGTTATTTATTGTAAGTATTTTTTATTTTCTTGATGGGATTTAAACCGTTATTTCGAAATCTACAGACCAATAACATTTATATAAAGACACCAATATTGAATCATTACACAAATATAAGTAACCGGCACCGCAACCGGAGCCAGCACCGGTGCAGCTTTCAACTCCTACTCCTCCTGTCCCATTCTTCTTCCATTCTTCCTCATTCTTCTTCCCTCCTTTATTCATCTTTCATCCTTCGTCATTCCTCCTTCTTTTGTTTTGCACTCTGTGCTTCTTTTTTCAGTCAGGATCCCCTGCAATTGGGGGTCCTAGACACCCTACACGGA
>JABUQX010134989.1:0-2500 GCA_015478945.1 Trachelipus rathkii | reverse complement strand
AAATACCAAGATGCTCTAATGGAAAATGTTTGGAAAATAAAGGAAGAAAAAAAATATTTTCACTTTGGAGTCACCAGTGCTCAAGGCTTAGCTCGTAGCTTAGACAGTAACTGTTTTTTAAGGGTAAAAATCGTTGAGAAAGTCTTGTTTTAAAATTTGTATTTGTATAAAGTTAAGTATTCAAGCAATGTATTTTTAATTGACCGGTATCTGATCGGTGGATCCTAATCCCCGATATTCTGACTCTCTTTCTGATGTTGGGTCCGTAGTCCACATTCTGGCCCGGCAATTTGATGGTGTACCTTGGATCGCGTCAGTTCCACTGCTGATTCAGCTAATCTAAATGATTTGGGTCACTACATTCCCACATGTTTGGCCAATATCTGAGTGTATGTTGGTTCCTCGATTCCCACATTTCTGGACCCACGTATCTGATAGGCTGGTGTCCGCATCCGACATTCTAACCAACGTATCTGATGAGATTGCGCTTCTTCATCCCACATTCGATCAGCCTATCTGATGGCGGTTAAATTCCTCATCCACATTCTGAAAGTGGCGTTGTTGATAGTTGGGTACCTTTCCCGACATGTCTGATCAGCAAGTCTGAATGGGTTGGTCTGCATCGCACATTTCAACCAGTGTTATCTGATGGGTTTGGTCCTTATTCACATTCTGAATCCCGTTATCTGGATTGTCAGATCTTTCATCCACATTCTGAGCCCGTTATCTGATTAGGGTGGTCCTCATTCCCACATTTTGACCAGTTATCTGATGGGTTGGGTTCCTCATCGCCGAATAGTTCTGACCGGCTATCTGATGGGTTGGGTCGTTTCGATTCCCACATTCTGACCATCTCTATGCATAGGTTGGGCTCTGCATACGCACATTCTGACGAGCATCCTGATGGTTGTTGATCCTTTATGTCCACATGTTTGACCATCTACCTTGTGGGTTAGATCCTCATTATCCTTTCTGACCCGCTTATCTGACGGTTTTATTCATATAGACATGTCTGAGTTCTTTCCCTGAAAGTTGGCGGTACCTCTTCCGCACATTCGGACCAGCTATCTGATGGGTTGGGTCCTTATCTCACATTCTGACCTTCTATCTGATGGGTTGGGGCCTCATCCCACAATCTGACCAGCTCTCTGATAGATTGAGTCCGACATTCTGACCCGTTATCTGATGGATTGGTTCATCGTCACACATTCGGACCCACCATCTGATGGGTTTGGTCCTCATCCCACATTCTGACAAGCTGTCTTTTGGTTTGAGTCTTCATCCCACATTCTGACCATCTATCTGATGGGTTGGGTCTTCATTTCACATTCTGATCCGCTTTCCGATTGGTTGGGCCTTCATTAAACATTCTGATCGCTATTTGATAAGTTGGGTTCTCATTTCAAATTCTGACCCACTCTCCGATGGGTTGGCCCTCATCCCACATTCTGGCTTACGGTGTGATTGGCTGGGTCTTCATTACACATTCTAACCACCTATCTGATGGTTTGGGTCATCATCTCACATTTTGACCCGATATCTGATAAATTGGATCCTCATCAGACGTTCAGGTAACACACTCAAAAGCTATTAAAACCGGATTCGAGTAATAAGAATCTTTGTCTGACTAGGTATAATGCTTTATCCAATGCTTCTTCCCTATCCAGTTTTAAAACTATTTTTTAAAGATTATTTTAGAAAACGTTTTGAAAATCTTCATTAACATTCATCCGCATTACATAATTTCTTATATGAGACATCTCAAATACATACATACATACATACATACATACATACATACATATATATATATATATATATATTATATATATATATATATAGATATATATTACTATATATATATTCATATATATATATATATACATAATATATATATATATATATATATATATATATATATATATACTATAATATATATATATATATATATATATATATATATATATATATATATCCATTGATGATGATTTCGAATTGGAAATCTAAATGAAAAACATGAAAAAAATTTAAATATTTCCTTATAGCAATTCAATGTATGAAATTCCATTTGTGAAATTCAATTAAATTGACTCGAATTAATATTTTGTTGTCTTTTTTTCTCCTTCCTTTCTGTTCTTTACGGACGTAATTATCATGTCTTTCATTCCTCGTTGCCATGACAACGGTTTTCTCGGGAGGAAAAAAAATTGGCCTTATTACGTCACTGGAAATTATTTAGAAATGTTAAAATTTTGAATTTAGTCTTCTGTTTATAAGGTCATTTGTGACGGCCTCATCTGCAATTCTCGATTTTTTTTTACAATTCTTATCCGCATCCGCATCCGCATCCGCAATTAATAAATTCGGATGTTACGGATGTTTAAAATATTGAAAGTTATTAATTTGTTTCCTAGATTTTGATTAATTTTTTCAACGTATGAATAAGAAAATAATTATTTTTCTCTAACTCTCTCACACACACACACACACACTCTCTTCT
>JABUQX010134988.1:12500-16332 GCA_015478945.1 Trachelipus rathkii | reverse complement strand
ACAGTATATAACCCTATATTAATCCTATTATGCGCCTGTTGCAAATCCATAAATCTAAATACAATTTATTCATCTCCTCCCTTATTATCCCTATCTTTTGTTTCCAATTTGATCCACACATCCCTGCCATAAACACCTTGTTCTTCCCAGTCCTTCAGTCATTCGACTCACTCTTTCGACTAAATACCAGCATATATCTTCCCTACAACACTCAATAAACTAATTCCCTATAATTCCTAGTTCCCCTTATCTCCCTTACCCTTATATAAGGGTAGTATTATTGCTCTCCTCCAATCCCTCGGAACTATACCCTCCATAAACGCTTTATTATACAACTTCCAAATCCAATCAATCACCATCTCGCCTATATATATATATATATATATATATATATATATATATATATATATATATATATATATATATATATATATATATATATATATATATATATATATATATATATATATATATATATATATACGGTATATATATATATATATATATATATATATATATATATATATATATATATATATATATATATATATCTCTATATATATATATATATATATATATATATATATATATATATATGATTTTGTGCGGTGAATCTAAAGAGAGTTTGAGAGGATTGGTAGAGAGATTTGGCAAGGTGTGTAAAAGGAGGGGTTTGAAAGTAAACGTAGATAAGAGTAAGGTTATGGTTGTGTGTGAGGACAGTCCTCGGTGTAAATTTATGCTAGATGATGAGCAGCTGGAACAAGTGACTGACTTTAAATATTTAGGATATATATGTTGGACGAAAAGGGAACGGATGATGCCGAGTGTAGTAGGAAAGTTGTGAATTGCAGAAAGGTGGCTGGTGGAATTAAATCCTTGGTGTATGTAAAGGGACTAAGTCTTGAGTGCGCTAGGGTATTACGTGAGGGTATGTTGTTACCTGTGTTAATGTATACGTGTGGGTATGTTGTTACCTGTGTTAATGTATAGGAGTGAGAGTATGGTCTGGAATAAGAGGTATAGATCTAAAGTAAAATGTGTTCAGATGGACAATCATAGGGGCGTGTTAGGTGTGAGAAAAATTGATAAAATTAGGAATGAACGTATTACAGAGTTGTATGGTGTGAAAAAGGGATAAATGAGAGAATAAATGAAAGTACGTTGAGATGGTTTGGTCATGTGGAAAGGATGGATGATTGTCGGTTGGTTAAGCGGATGTATAGTGGTGAGTGTATTGGGAATAGACTGGCTGGGAGACAAAAAGTGGATTGAGTCAGCAAAAGAATGTCTGGAGGAGTGAAATGTGAGTTTGGCAGGGGTGAGAAGAAAGGTGCATAATAAGGCAGAGTGAATGGCTTGGGGTTTGTGAGAAGGGTATCATTGCATTCCCACCTGAAGCCAGGATGAACCCCACATTGGCGAGATGCCATAGTGAATGTCCGTCGCTTTCCCGTGAAGCTCTAGGGTTGATTTTCTGATTGCGGCGAGTTCTCATTAATAGATACAAAGGGGAGGTAAGGCTTGGCTTTCTTTTCGACTTGTGTCATATTCTTCTACTACTTTTCTGTTTCCGGTGCATGTTACGCACCTTATCCCCAGTCTTGGGGAAAAAGGTGGTTGATGATGATGATGGCTATTATATATATATATATATATATATATATTTTTATATATTTATATATAAATTTACTATATCTTTATATTTATTTAAATATATATATATATATATATATATATATATATATATATACTACCTCTCTCTATATATATATATAATGACATACTTTTTAGATTCATAAATGGAAATTTATCTAGGAGAAAATATATAAGAAATAATAATAATCAATACGTAGGAATGATAAAGAAAATAAAATATTGACAAGTTAAAAATGCCAAAGTACTTGCAAAAGTACCAGCACAAGTACTACATTCTAAAAGGCTCAAGTACATGTACTTTGGTTTAGAAGCTGCAGTACAGAGGTGCAAATTACAAGAAGTACTCAAAAAAATGTACCTTAATTACAAATTACCAAGTACAAATTACTTGTACTTGAATATAGAGTATATATATATATATATATATATATATATAATAATAATATATAATATATATATAATAATATATCATATATATGTATATATATATATATATATATATATATATATATATGTATATATATAATAATAATATATATATATATGCGATTACATGCTATAATAATATATATATATATATATATATATATATATATATATATATATATATATATATATATATATATATATATATATATATATATATATATATATATATATATATATATATATATATATATATATATATATATATTTATAATAACAATATATAATAATAATATAATATATATATATATATATAAGCATAATAATATGTAATAATAATAATATAATATATATATATATATATATATATATATATATATATATATAAATGATGTACCGAGACCAGTTTTTATGGTCGTGTTCGAGTCTAAAATTTATGCCGGATCAAAGTTCAAGTTCAAGCTCAAATTCAAATTCATATTGCAATATTTGAATTCTAAATCACACAGGCAAATGTGAAACTAGTTTCTATATATAAAATATTGTTTAAATAAAAAAATTAGTGAAATAAGCAGGCCTCCGGAGCCGAAGTCGGCGCCAGAGCAAACGATTTTGTAAGGTTGAGCTGAAGCAGAGCCGAAAATAAATATTCATTTTACTATAAAACAAAGAAAATGTTTATACCTTAATTAATATGTACTGTAAAAGCAAGATGGTGAAAAAGATTTAATTTTTTTCTTACGACGTCTCCTTAATTGCCTCGTATAGAAAGATTGAATACAATTCCTTTTCTTCAAACTCTTAACTTTAATGTCTGTGGAGTATTGCAGTTAATTAAGGGGAGACTTTATCCTCAAAATTCATTTCTTCGAACTGATAAAAGAAAATATTTTTTTGATGAACAACTAATTTATCTTTAATTTTTTTGGGAAACAAAAAAAAAAAAATTTGTTTTTTTTTTTTGGGAGGGGGAGAGGGGAAATTTTTTTTTCGGGGCTTTCACAAAAATGCCAATAAAATCTTTAATATTCAAGATATTTCAATGCTTTTTTCACTAAAATACTCCTATTTTGTGTAGGAATAAATTTCATTTAGACACTTTATTTCAAATTTTATTTTCTAAAAGTTTTTTTGGACAATCTCTGAAAAGTACTTTCAAAATTTTTGAAGTAAAAACAATCAATCACGTGTGACACCACCTTACATCATACACAAGCATTTAAAATAAACGTCAGTCTGTTAAGGATTTTATATGCAGAGTTGTTACCAAATTTTAAGAAAAAAAAACTGTTCGTTTTTTTTAATGAATTTTTTTGTGATCTAATGTAAGAAAAAAATGAAGTGCTAGAAAAACGCAAATAAACATTTGGAAATATTATTTCTTTTTTCAGACGGCAAAAAAATATTTATTCTCATATATATATATATATATATATATATATATATATATATATATATATATATATATATATATATATATATATATATATATATATATATATATATATATATATATATATATATATATATATATATATATATATATATATATATATATATATATATATATATATATATATATATATATATATATATATATATATATATATATATATAAGAGGTTACAAACACCCTTCTATGTATTTATATAATTAACGAGTTTCAAGCAGTGATATCGAAGCAGGGAATTAGAAACTGTTCCGAGATGCCTTCTTTTCTGGGTAGGTGGATCGGACTGATGGTAGAA